>JACEVL010000468.1:510000-715000 GCA_020284085.1 Aporrectodea caliginosa
TGATGATGATGGAGAAACCGAAAAAGTGCGGAATTTAGGCGGCAGATCGTTCCAGAGGCGTGGTGCAGTGCTGGATATGACTCGGTTGGAGAAATTGAGATGGGGTCGAGAAAGACTGAGAACGGAGGATGATCGGGTAGAGCGCGTTGGCTGGATGATGAAGAGTTCGCGAAAATATATGGTCTGGGAGTATTGTAGTGCAATACAATACAACCACACTTTATATTGTCCTTCAAAAGCTCAGAAGTGCACAGAACAGCGATGGCGCAGAGCACTTGTGCGCGAAGGACTTGCGCAGTAACTGCCTTGGGCGAGGCTCGAACCCGTACTCTCCGCGTTACAGGCCGAGCGCTCTAACCAATCGGCCACCATGCCACAACTTGCAGTAGGCTACTATGTTACAGTTTATAGCTACAAGTCTTATGTGGTGTTGCTTACTTGATAATAAAAATGCTTTACGGAGTACGGACTGGTCTGCGATAAGCACTAAAATGTCTGCCATCTAAATTTTTACATCAGTGGTTTCATCGTGTGTCTTGAGCCGTTACATGATGACCCAAACTAAAGTAAGCTTATGCGTATCAATGTAGGCCTACCTAGCAAAGACATTAGGCGTTGTCTTCATTTAGCTGTTCATCTCGCGACTTTTGGACTACTTTTTGACGCGTTTTCGCGACCAAGCACTTCCGAAATCTGGCAACCCTGGACGAATATCGCAATATGTAGGCTACAATCCTGCGAAGACCTCGTGCAGTCAGTCTATAGTGAAACATATAAAAAAATGCATATGACTTTAATCATATCAATGTTATGCGTTGGCCGCATACAGTTCAACATATAGGCTGCATCATTGCGTAGTTTATGTCGGAAAATATTGCAGACGCGTTCGTTGTGAGCGACGTTGAATGTGCCGTTTATTTTCGCTTGCGCCAATGCAACTAATCCAATAGCCAATTGAGCGTTGACACGTAAAGAACCTCTCGTATTCATTGAAAAACCGTCAGAAGAATCGAAAGACTGGGGTCAAATTCAATTAGTTTTGTCTATCGAAGCGCGGATAGCAGTGTCTGACTTACGCATAAGAAAAACAAGCCATGGCTAAGGACCTCGCGTTTGACAGAGGATTCTTTTTGGAATAAAATAACTGTACGGTGAACTGTACGTTTAAGACAATAATCACCACGAATACTTTTACAGGAGATATTTTCAATATTCGGTCTTCATTGCTTTTCGATGACCATGATTTTCTTCTTTCATATTTATTCTTATTTTCTCTTCGGTGATCATGATTTTCTGTGTACATCGAAGATTAAGTTAATCATCGAAATTATCGCACATATACAGGGTGGCCCAATATAAAATGTCCCACCGGATAAAATGCAATTTCTCCGCAACCAATTGGGAATTTTCTACCAAACTTTTATCATTTACAGAGGAATGATTTTGCAACAATCCAAGAAAATTTCACTAAACAATTTGCATAGATTCAAAAGTTACAGCTGTTTAAACTTTTATTTCCATTTTTTCAAATTTCCGCAGATGAGCGGTCCCATAATAGTTATTTCTTTAAGATTTTTTCACAAAGAAATTGTTTTGTAACACCCAAATAATGATGCCGTCATATGACCTCATTACAAGTTGTAAAGAAAGTAAAGTGTTTATGAAGCAAGCTATATAATTGCAGATATTTTAAAATATATTAAGTGCGTTTGCGTTTGATCCGCCGAAGAACATTGACGAGCTGAAAAAAGCCTTGCAGCGAATATGAGACCAGATGCCGCAGGACTCAATCAACAAGGCCATACTGAGCTTCACAAAGACTTCGACTCACTTCGAGCTTGCGTGAAAGCTAGGGGTGGACACTTCGAACATGCCTTGAGTAAAACTGCTCAACAGATTTCTGATTTCGTAATGAAAGATGATTTTATTTGACAATGAAAATTGCAAATGACTGTCCATTTTTCTTCGGAAATTTGAAAAAATAGAATTCAAAATTTAAACAGCTGTAACTTTTGAAGCTATGCAAATTGTTTCGTGAAATTTTCTGGAATTGTTGCAAAATCATTCCTCTGTAAATGCTGAAATTTTGATAGAAAAATGTCAATTGGTTGTGGCGAAATTGCATTTTATCCGGTGGAACATTTTATATTGGGCCACCCTGTATATATCGTTGTACATCGGGAGAGCTATCTCCAAGCGAGCGACAGTTGAACAACTGTAATACAGACGAAGATAATAGACCGAAAAATTCATGTCCGATTTAAACATTACTTAGCGTTCTCCTTCTTTTCCAGGTGGAAGAGGTCATTATTCATCGGAATGGAAGACATCCGGGTAGACAATGTTACATCCGCTGGAGACTTCAATTGGTCATCAACTGGCAAGATGCCCCCTAAGATTCCTCTGTGGGAGGTGATAGTCTTTACGCTCTCAATCTCCGTCTGCATCTGCATAACTCTGGTCGGCAACATCCTCGTCATCCTATCTGTCTTCACCTATCGTCCTCTGCGCGGCGTCCAGAACTTCTACATCGTGTCGTTGGCCTGTGCCGACCTCGCAGTGACACTCCTCGTCATGCCATTCAACGTCGTCAACTTCATCGTCGAACGGTGGCTGTTCGGTGCCATCCTCTGCAACATCTGGTTGACCTTTGACGTTCTCACGTGCACTGCCTCCATCCTCCACCTGTGCGCCATTGCCATCGATCGGTACTCGGCCATCAACAGTCCCATCGAGTATGCACAGAAGCGAACGTTGAAGCGCGTCCTCGCAGGCATTGCCATTGTCTGGGGCGTCAGCGCTCTCATCTCCGTTCCGCCTCTGATCGGATGGAACCACATGGGCGGCAGTTCGCTCTACGACGCCGGCGACCAGTCGTGTAAGCTGACGCACGAGAGGGGATACGTGCTGTACAGCGCCGCTGGGTCCTTCTTCATTCCACTGACCATCATGACCTTCGTCTACGTCAAGATCTTCACAGCTACCAGACGTCGTCTGAGAGCCAGGGCCGGACGGGGTGCCGTCCTCTTCGTCCCCTCCCCATCGCCGGCGTCACCTCCACCACAACCGCCGCCAAGCCCACTTATCCAAAGCCATGTGCCGTCAGTCGCCAGCATTGACCTCCTCGGCTGCACCACGAGCCAACCGGCGGAAGAGGCAGAAGGACGAAAGGAGGAAGAAGGAAGAGAGGAAGAGGAAGAAGGACGTCAAGGGAAAGCGACAGACGACAACGCCAACGCCAGCTTCCTGATGGCCCCCGTTCCACTCCAGCGTAGCGGAACTCCCGTGTCCGGATCGATGCAGGAGATCAGTCATTACTTGGAGGAGAAGCAGAGGATCTCGTTGACGAAGGAGAGACGCGTCGCTCGGACGATGGCCATCATCATGGGAGCATTCGTCGTCTGCTGGATGCCATTCTTCCTTATGTACGTCATCGTTCCGTTCTGTGGCGACATCTGTTCGTCAGGAACCGACCGAAGACTCGTCAACTCAGTCGTCTGGCTCGGATACATTAACTCAACTCTCAACCCAATCATCTACACCATCTTCAACATCGACTTCAGAAGGGCCTTCAAGGCTCTTCTGCTGAACGGTAAATGCCAACGAAAAACTATGCGCTGAACCATACGTACATACATACATACACGCATGCATACATACATACATGTATGCATACATACGTACATGTATGCATACATACGTACAAACATACATGCCTACATACATACACACATGCATGCGTACATACATACATGCATGCGTACATACATACATACATACATACATACATACATACGTACATACATACATACATACATACATACATACATACATACATACATAGGCCTACATACATGCATACATACATACATACATACATACATACATACATACATACATACATACATACATACATACATACATACATACATACATACATAGGCCTACATACATACATACACATACATACACACATACATACATAGGCCTACATACATACATACACACATACATGCATACATACGCGCATGCATGCATACATTGCATAGACACTTAAAAACAAAAGCGCATACGTGCGTGCGGATTTGACGTTTTTAAGCCAACCCCGGAAGACTTATAATAATTGTGTATAGAACATTGAAGAAGTTCATAACGGAAGATTGCTCAGCGCCATCGGTTGATGCTTGATCATTGTATAGTGACTTCATATTTAGATGCAAGAAGCAACATCCGTGTACACTCACGTATGCATATTATATTGGTTGCTGAGAATGACTATCGTAATTGGATGTGGCATCTGAGATCCCCTGTGTGTGTGGCTCAAGCCTGTTTGCTCATGACCTACGCGTCATCTTTTTCTTCCATGATTCTCGTGTCCTCGTTAGTCTCGTCCTCCTCCTCCTCCTCCTCCTCCTCCTCCTTTTCCTCCTCCTCCTCCTCCTCCTCCTCCTCTTCCTCTTCCTCCTCCTCCTCCTCCTCCTCCTCTTCCTCCTCCTCCTTCTCCTCCTCCTCAGCCTCTTCGCTGCGTTGTTCTTTCATGCAAATGCACATCCTTTTTTCTTGGTCTTTCTAATCTACAGCCTCCCATTTAATAAGACCTTTAGACCTATAAACTGCGGCTAAAGAGTCAGCTTTTCACCTTTGACATCTGGGTTCGAATCCCGATTCTGCCATGTGCAATCGACATAGATAGCAATGACGAAATAATATTATATGCTAAACCTCGTATACATGGCCTAGTTGAAGTTTCTTAGCTCAGAAATTTCATAGACAACCCTCACCAAAACCAACTAAATGGCGTTCTCCTTTCAAGGTCAACTAGATTGGCCTCTCAAGACCCGCATTGACTCTTCAAGTATAGGCCTACGTTTACACACACATTTCATCCTGAAATCATGTATGCGCCAATTTATTTCTGAAGCATCATCAACCGAAGAGTTAAGCCGATGCGGCTGTTAAGAAAGAACTCTATGACGTCAATGGGAATATTTTAAAGATGGACGACAAGTACGAGATCATTGGGAACCACAAAACAGGAGCCATGAGGGTAGGCGAACGCTTTCCCTAGACAGCAGGATTTTCCGCATTATAGTTAAAATGAAAAAACAGCCAAGACTTTTTGACCTGTATAATTTATCTTTCTTGTTAGTGTTCTTGTGCATGAATTAAATATATATGTAGGCCTAACAGTAAAGCGCTAGATGAATGTTCAGTAGATATTTTTGCAGTTTTCTGTAGTTTCTTGAGATTGCGTCTGATTGAACATGGAATGGATTTTGTTGAGCTCTCGTAGAAGCACATCTCAATGCTGCCACTGCTTATGTTCATCGTATTCAGTTCAGGCGACTTTGAATAAATAAATTATAATTGTCACTACAATTTAA
Source organism: Aporrectodea caliginosa (assembly GCA_020284085.1). Lineage (NCBI taxonomy): Eukaryota > Metazoa > Annelida > Clitellata > Crassiclitellata > Lumbricidae > Aporrectodea > Aporrectodea caliginosa. The sequence continues at coordinate 515,385 of JACEVL010000468.1, forward strand.
AAGCCAGCAGTTTATGCAGTTAATAATAACCCTTTATATCTCTCTTTCTCCCGCTTTTCTCTTTGCTCTCTTTGTCTCCGGCTCCATCTTATTTATCTGTCTGTGTCACTCAGTCCTCCGCCCAGAAGGAAAGGGCGTTCTGTTCGTATGTCTGTCTATCTGTCTGTCTCTCTGTCTGTCTGTCTCTCTGTCTTTCTTTTCGTCTATCTGTCTTTCGCTTCTTTCTCTTTTCTACTCACACTTACTACTCCCTACCCTGTCTTTCCCCTTCGTTCTTGCCCTCGTTTTTCTTCCCATTTTCTTATTTCCTCGACGCAAATGGAAATTAAACGGAGAATAAATGTCTAATACACTGCGTTCTGTGTTCGGCCGATGAAATCCTATTATGGAGCCATTAGACTTCGACATATGGCTTGACATTTCGAATTTCCCCACCTTGTCTTTAGTTCTCCAATCTATTTTTCATCCATCGTATTTACCTCTGCAGTAGATGTCATTTGCCTGTAGATGTGGATTTCTATAACAGTTTTTGTTTATCTTCATTGCTCTGTTCTCCTCCTATAGTTATGCATTTCAATACATTGTGGCCAAAAGAAGCGCAGTTCTTAGACATTTGATTCAGGACGGGATGGATTTGGTTGCCACTGAATTGAGAGAAACACGTCTCAGAGCCACTTCCTTCGTTCACCGTCTGAGACATATATGGACGGATTGGACTCTTCTCCCGAGTCCCTAAATCCTTACTTATTGAAAACCTTGCTGTGTCCTCCTCCTCCACCTCTGCTAGATCCAAGCCTTTGGCTTTGATATAATCTTTCCCGTCTATCTTAAGTCTCCGCAATCCCTGCGTCATTGTTAAGTCTGCGGCTGTCTGCCTTCCGTACCATTCCTATGTTCCTGTTCTTACGTTCCACAGTCATATTCCTTAAGAACGTATGTTCCTGTGTTACTTATGTTCCATTGCCTTGGTTATTCGTAACTGCTTGCATTCCTCCGTTCTCCCATCGATTACTTCCTTCCTCGTCTTCCTCCAAAGTCCGTTCGTCCATCCGTCGGTCATCCAATCTCCGTTTCGCGTTGGCTGGGAGTTCTACATGTACTGTAGCTAATGTCCCAATTGAGTTGAAGACTTAGGAGACACGCCGAACAGCAGAACAGATAAACAGAGGAGAGAGGAGATATATATATATATAATATATCTCCTCGCTCCCTGTTTATATTTATATATATATAGAGAGAGAGACAGACAGACAGACAGAGACAGATAGATATTGTCACCAACTCTTTTCTTTCTTAGTTGTGACCTACCTCAAGAACGTTCCTTATCTCTACATATAAATTGCTCAACGACTTCTAACTGTTTAAGAATTAAATTGACACAGTTCTTTGAATGTTTCTCCTTTCTTTTAACACAGTTATTTCAAACGTACAATCAAAGTTCTTATCAATACAGCTCAACTGTAACTTCTAACATACAGCTCTCTACTGCATTAAAACATCTACTACACTGTATTGTTCAAATTCACTGTCATCAGCAGTTTCTAAGTTTGGCGCGCTAACTGCACGTGTAAAAGAATCTACCGTCAGCCAAAGTTTAGGCTACTTTAGGCCAAGCGCCCGCGAGCCGACAGCGCAACTAAGGCCTAAGACTAAAACCGCTTAACAATCAAATACACATTATATATATATATATCAACATAAGGAACACCTGTGCTCATTATATATGCAAAACATTAGTTCACATTACCTCCTTCCCTTTCTTTGGATTGAGCAAATTAAACTTAAAAATTTGCGAAATCATCAGGTACTAAATTATGCAATAAACTTAATACTATATAATACAGTAAAATAAACAATCTTATAATCTAGATAAACAATCTGCTACAACATTTAATCGTCCTTTCTTATAATTAACTTCTACATCAAAAGTTTGCAGTGCTAAAGCCCAACGCACCAGTTTAGCAGACTTAGACATAGATTCAGTCAGATAAGTTAAAGGATTGTGATCTGTAAAGATGTGAACTTTAGATCCAATGATTATCTCTTTTAACTTATTTAGAGCCCAAACAATAGCATAGGCTTCTTTCTCTACAGTTGCCCATCTCTTCTGGGTGTCAGTCAACTTCTGACTTATAAATGACACAGGGCGCTCTATTCCCTTATCATCCATCTGCGTTAAAACAGCTCCTACTGCAAAATCACTACTATCGCAGTACAAATTAAAAGGTTTTCCAACATCAAAAACATATAAAACAACTTTAGAGCGTACAGCATCTTTAAGTAAATTAAATGCCTGTTGATGTCTATCAGTCCAATCAATCTTATCTGAAACATGTTTGCTTGTCAAATCAGATAGAGGCTTCGCAATCTGTGCAAAATCTTTGATAAACTGTCTATAGTAACCAAAAAATCCCAGCAATTGCTTAACTTGTTTCTTCGTTTCTGGGGTTTTCAAATTAATTAAACTTTCAATTCTATCTGGATTCATTTGAATCGTTCCAGAACCAACCACATGACCGATGAACTTTACCTCACTCTTACCAAAGATACATTTCTTTAAGTTCAGAGTAATGTTATGCAGTCTCATTTGCATTAAATATGCATCTAAATGCTGTAAATGAATCTTCCAATCATCTGAATGCACAGCAATGTCATCTACATAGGGCTCAGCAAATTCATTTATAGGCTGTAAAACCATGTTAATTGCTTTAACAAATGTTCTTCCTGAGTTGATCATCCCGAAAGGAACACGAGTAAACTCGTACAGTCCATTGTGAGTAACAAAAGCAGTTTTCCATTGATCAGTTTGCTTAACAGGACAAGTCCAGTAAGCACTTCGACAGTCAAAAATCGAGATCACATTTGATTTTCCAACTTTGTGCAACACGTCTTTTACAATCGGCATTGGATATTTACAATCCACAGTGAACGAGTTAATGTATCTGTAGTCGCAGGCAAGTCTTAGAGAACCGTCTTTCTTTTTAACAATAACCAGCGGACTTGCCATTCTGCTCGAAGATGGTTTTATAATGTTGGCTTGAAGCATTTCTTTAATTTGTCGTTCAACTTCTGCTCGATAGATGAGTGGAATTCGGTAAGCCATAAATTCCTTTTCACGAAATTCCGGTTTCAGTTCAATTTCATGTTCAACCAATGTACATAATCCAGGCTTTTCAGAAAATCGATCAGAATATCTGTTCAGTACTTCCAGCAATTGTTTTTGTTGAGATAATGTTAAATGACTAATCTGTTCAGGATCAAGATTCAGTGAATTCTTTTCATCTTGCAAGTCATTCTTCGTCAGCAGTTCAACCACTGAACCAAAGTCTTCATCTTCTTCAACGATTAATCCACAACTCATTGCTCTTGTAATGTACTTTCTGATTTTATTTGCGTGAATTATCTTTCGACAATCGTCACCCATGTCAATCAAATAAGAGTACTTTGACCTTCGTTGTATGACAGTACATGGACCATGCCATCAGTGGCGTAACCAGGTCTTCCATAAAATTACGCAGTTTTGAAGAACTCTGAGGGGAGGGGTCTGGGGAGGGGGCTGTGCCCTCTCCCCAGGGTAAGAAAAATTTTCATTTAGGGGTTTGTAATGGTGCATTTTGGAGACCAACTTTTGATTCAAAGTAGGGGAAGGCGGGGCAAGACGGACCCCTGAGGTAAGATGGATCCCCCTCTAATATACGAATTACAGTGGTGACATCTAGCTATGGTTTTAAATATTCATGACGGCATCGAGTATCTATGATATTGCGTTGTTGTTTCTTTGTTTTTGAGAAGCAGTGACATTTTAAGCGGAAAAACTTAATTTTTGTGGTTTTCTATCTTATTCAGGTATTGTAAATTATTTGCTGTCAATTATTTGTTTCATGGTTTATAATTAATTTTATTGTAATCATTAATAGTGTAGTAACTGCTAAACTGTTTGCCGATGGATGAGTGAGCGATAATAGGCGCTTTATTTGTTTATTTTGTATGTGAGCTATATAGCCGTGAATGGGGCAAGATGGACTCCTGTCTCGGGGTAAGACGGATCCCATGGGGTCCGTCTTACCTCAAGCATGGTTTTATGATTGGAGTTAGTTATTTCGAATATTGATTAATTAAATGTTAAGAAATAGGCAGTTTTTTGCATTTATTTATGTTAGATTAGTTATCAATTATGAAGAAAATTGACCCATACAGCGAATCATTGTCCATGTTTAACAATGAATGCCAAGGACTGCGTAACAATGCTCGGCCAAACAACTATATGTGTCTTACATGTGGCTGATAGACGATAAGATAAGAGGACGATGACAATATTATTTTGAGATTTCATGTTTGTTACATTGTATTGTATTGTATTTGTATTGTATTTATAAATTTATAAAGCGCCTCTCACAGTGAACACCAATCAGAGGCGCTCCCAGTGCGAAAGACTCCGAGCGAAAAGAGTGGTCTTAAGACAACGAAAAGAAGCACCTGGCCCCCAGATAGCATCAAAGAACGGGTTGATGAAGGGAGTTGGTTCCATAGTGAAGGGCCAATGAAGGCAAAAGCTCGAGATTTAGCCATAGTAGTCCTCGCTCGTGGGACAAGAAGGTCATGGCGATCAAGTGAGCGAAGCGGACGGTGAGAGGTGGCGGAGATAGGCCGGCGAACGAGGCAACAGAGGTATTTGGGAGCTAGGCCAGAATAAGACCGGCAGACAAGAACAAGGACCTTGAGCTGGATACGAGCAGTGAGAGGGAGCCAGTGAAGTTGTTCCAACATATAGGAGGAGATGTGCGAGAAGCGAGGCAGTCGAGCTATCAGCCTGGCAGCCGCATTCAGCACAGATTGAAGAGGGGAGAGGCGCACTTTGGGAAGGCCAACAAACAGAGAGTTGCAGTAATCAATGCGGGAGCAGATGAAGGCATGGACTATAGTCGTAATGACCGAGGAGGAGAAACAATCCAGTCAAGAAAGTTACCAGAAAGGCCAAACGAGGTAGATAGGCGCCTAAGAATGATATCGTGATCGACGGTGTCAAACGCCGTGCTGACAGCAAATAATGCTAAGAGGATGACCTGTGACCTATCAATAGCCCCATAGATATCAGAGAGGAGGCGAACTAACAGGGTCTCCGTGGAGTGGCCCTTACGAAAACCAGATTGAAAAGTCGGCAGCAAATTGTCCTTATCAAGATACCTTAACATATACAGAAACCAACTTCATAAAGCTGCTGCTTTACGAGTGTCGCAATAGTTTCGCCAGTGGTGTCAAGCGTTGGGAAAACTTGGGATGACAGTTAGGCCCTATAAATTGTTCTTTTGCCACATGCTGAGAACCGGGTTGTTCACGCTATCAACATATCGTATAAGCTGACCGATATCTGTTCTGTGCTCGCATCAAACAATAAAGTGTACAACCTAGCCGCACGACATTCTGCCACAATAATGTCTCGAACTCACAGGCCACACAGGTGGATCAGCTGATTTTTGAATCAACGGACTTATGTACTGGGTTTTGCGTGGACCAGATGACATTAGCTTACGATGATTTAATCTATAGTGTCGGTCTGTGATCGAAATTTCAGAAGTGCCACGAAATTTGCAGAGTCTTCACTATGTCGGCGAAGGGAAATGTTTTACTGACTGTACAGTAATAACGTCTGCACATTAGAAATTCAACGAATAATAGTAATCTAGAATGTCAAAAAGTAATCTAAACGGTTAAAAAATTTTGAGAGCTGCTAAAATCTTTACGGAAATCAGTTTATTCGTTGAAGTCGGATATAACACAATGACTTTTTCACCCGGTTCAAATTCTTTATGTTTCGCTCTTTTGTTGTATTGATTCGTATACTGTAATTGCTTCTCTCGTGAATATGATTCTGCAAACAGTAATGCTTTTTCCATATTTGCTTTCATGTCTTTCAAGTACTTTTCTGGTTGGATTCCAATATGAGGTGGTAAATTAATTTCTCTTGTCCAACTTTCTTTTAGAATTGCCAGTGGTCCACGCGGAATCTTTCCATACACCAACATATAAGGAGCAATTCCAGTAGTTGCATTCGGTACTTCTCGTAATGCCCACACTGTAAACGGAATTACTTTATGCCATTGCCTTGGATTGTCAACAATTACATGATGGATCATTTTCTTGAATGTTTGGTTCCATCTTTCTACTAATCCAGCTGCTTCTGGATGACCTGGCGTGTCAAATCTTGGACTACACCCCATTAAATTCAGAAATTCTCTTGTCAGACTCGCAGTAAAATTTGTTCCTTGGTCACTTGTGATCACAGAAGGTACACCAACGTTCATAAACAACTCCATCAAAGCATCACACACAGCTTTCGCAGTTAATGATTTCAACAGAAACACTGTAGGCCATCTTGTGCAAGAATCGACAATACATAAACAGTACTTGTGACCTGCAGCAGATGCTGGCTCGATTGGTCCTACACAATCCACCGTAATTCTTCTAAACGCCACATCTTCTCTTGGAATTGGAGTGATAGGAACCCTGTCCATCACCAAACTTCTTGCCTTTAACTGACATTTCTCACATGATTTGCAAAATTTCACTATATCTCTTCTCATCTTTGGCCACGTAAAAGATAACTTTATTCGTTCTCTAGTTTTCTCTTCTCCAAGATGTCCTCCAAATACTGATTCGTGAGCCAACTCCATCACTTTCATTCGTCGCTCTTTTGGTAACACCAATTGATATATCGTTTGCTCTAATATTCGATATCTTTTGTACAGTAAGCCATTTACCACGCAGAATTCAGATTCTTTATCTGGCGCTAAATTCCACCATGCTTTCAATGATTCATCTTGTCTCTGCTGTTCTTCGAATTTCTTTGCGTCTGCAATCTGCATCTGTTGTTCTTCGTCTTTTTCATTTTCTTCAAACAAATCTCCTATCGCCACATCACAATCATTATCCTCTTTCGTTTCATTTAGATTACCATTCTTGCATGCAGCCATCTCTTGTTCACTCATCTCTGCTGTTATACCGTCTTGCATTAAACTTTGTTGATCATCACTTTCGTTTTCCTCTTCGCTTGAACTTTCAGTTTCACTTTCCTCTTCGACTTCTATCACTTTCTTTCGCTGACTCTGCAATCTCGTCGTTACATTCGCTTGCACATCTCCTTGTATCATTTTCACTTGTGGCACGGCTTTAAGTTCTGCAATGATTTCTGGATGCAACAAGAATCTTTCTGTGCTTCCCATTTTTGCAATACTAGCACACATCAATGTCACATAAGGTGTAAGTGAACATTTGACTTTATGCGGAATTACCTCTTCTTCCACATCGTTACAACACAGCCTTACATCAACTTTCACTAACTTTGCAGGAATGGCATCTCCTGCCACGCATTGTAAGTTCACTTTTCCAATCTGCTCCACCTTCATGCCTTCCAGTAATTCTTCACTAATCACCGGAACCTCTGCTCCAGAATCAATCAGTGCTTTTACTTTTATTGGTTCTTTTCCTGCTGTTCCACGAATTTCTACCTCGACGTACTGTAATAACACTTTCTTTAATGTTGTACTTTCATCTTTTCCAGCCATTTCTTTCTGCATTCCATTGTGCAATAGAATTTCTTTCTGAATATCAGGTGAAAGGTGACATTTCATCACTGACTTTACTTCAGTTTCTTCAGAATAATGAGACCGATGTTCTGTGGCTTGACTTTCAGAATTATCAACCACTTGAATTCGATTCACCCTCGAATTTTCTTGTTTTCCATAATTTGAGGCTGTAACAGGAACTGGACAGAATTTCATCAAATGCCTGTCTGATCCGCAGTTGTGACAACGTTTCACCACTGCACCTCGTTGTTCGATGCTTTCTTTTCTCTTATATGGAGTAAACGATGCATTGCCTTCTCTTGCGACAAACCTTGGTGGTGACTTGTTATATACCGGACGTTGTCTGGCCATCATCGATTCTCTATTCTCGTGAACAACCGGAGAATTTGGTTTCACTTCTGCACCTCTGAACTGATTTCCTGTTTCTTGATTGCTCTTCCAATGAAAACCAAAATTTGGAGTGAACTGTTGATTTCTTTTTACATTGGGTACAAAACCAAAACTTGTCTTATTCGGAATTGCCAAACCAATTCGATTATTAACATGAATGTCTGCTAGGTCTGCCACAACACTAGCTTCGTAACAATCAGTTCCTTCCTTCGACAACACAAACTGTAGTGGACCTGGTGGTAGTGATTCTTTCAACTTATCCGCCACTAACAAATCAAACAGCTTCTCAAAATTCTTATCCACTTTGCGACTTTTCACATAATAGTTCAACAAGTTCTTCAGCCTAGCTGTAAACATTGTATACGTTTCTTCAGCTGTCTTCTTCGCATCAATAAACTTCGATCTGTACTCTCTCGGTGTCAACTTGAATTCTTTTAACAAGTGCTGTTTCACGATCTCATAATCGTCTAAATCAGCGAATGACAATCTGTTTAGAACAGTTCTAGCTTTCGGAGTCATCAATGGCAATAGTAACTTCACCCAGAATTGTTCTTGCACGTTGAAACTACGAAACGCATTCTCAACCGTTTCGAAATATAATGGCACCTCCATCATATCGTTTGGCATTTTGGGTAACACATGTTTCATGGCATCACCAATTTTCTTTATTTTCGAAACCATCGTTTCACTTTCTTCCTGTTTCCTTTTCTGTTCTTCTCGTTCTTCTTCTCTTCTTTGCTCTTGAGCTTCTCTATTTTGTTTCTCCTCTTTGAGTTGTGCTTCTTTTAATGCTATTTTTTGTTGTTCCAACTTTAAACGTTCTTGTCTTTCCGCTTCCGCCTTCTCCATGCTTTCTTTCTGTAATTTCAGTTCTTCTTGTCTAACCTGTTCTGCTCGCTCCAACTCTGAAATTCGCACTTTTTCCTTTTCTTCTTCACGTAGTCTCTTCTCTTCAATCTGTTGCTGACGTATCTCTTCGTCACTTTTCCGCGCCTTTTCAAATTCAATCATCTGCTCTAATCTTCTCCTTTCAGCATCTTCTCTATCTTTTCTCAATTGCTCTAATTGAATTTCAAATTGCTGCCTTTGCAATTCTTCTTTCTCTCTTTGAAGACGTAATTCTTCCAGTCTTACATTTTCTGCTTTCTCTTCTTTTTCTCTCTGAAGACGTTCTGCCTTCTCTTCCTTTTCTCTCTGAAGACGTTCTGCCTTCTCTTCCTTTTCTCTCTGAAGACGTAATTCTTCCTGTCTTATATTTTCTGCTTTCTCTTCTTTCTCTCTCTGAAGACGTAATTCTTCCTGTCGCATTTCTTTCTCTTCTTGTCTCCGTTTCTCCTCTTTCTCTTTCTCTTCTTGTCTTCGTATCTCCTCTCTTTCTTTCTCTTCTTGTCTTCGTTTCTCCTCTCTTTCTTCTTTCATCATCATCCACTGCATCATCATCTCCATAGACATAAGTCCAGGCGGTTTTTCAATAACCTTTTCCACAACACCGCCGACAGCACCTTCTTCTTCTGCTTCTTCCTTAAGCCAGACTTCAGCTAGCGCTTCTAACATGTCTTCACGTGACATATCTTCCAGTTGCTTTTCTTCAAAACCAGCCTTTAACAAGCGCTGTTTTAATCTTTCAGAAGACATCTTCTTCAGTTCTGCTTGTTTCTTGACACTTAATTTCTCCATCTTACTTCTTTACTTCAGTGCTGTCCTTTCTGGAAAACACGAGTTTTCTTTTGTGTTTGAAGTATTGGGGATTGTTCTTTGTTTGAAAACAACAAACTTGTATACCTTTGTCGTTGAGGCTTTCGTTGTCGTCAATTTACCAATGATTCAAATGCGTATTCACCAGTCGACGTTGTTTCGAATCCCAGACGTTGTTTCGAATCCCAGACGTTGTTTCGAATCCCAGACGTTGTTTCGAATCCCAGACGTTGTTTCGAATCCCAGACGTTGTTTCGAATTCCAGACGTTGTTTCGAATTCCACCGCTGCTGCCACCAAATATGTCACCAACTCTTTTCTTTCTTAGTTGTGACCTACCTCAAGAACTTTCCTTATCTCTACATATAAATTGCTCAACGACTTCTAACTGTTTAAGAATTAAATTGACACAGTTCTTTGAATGTTTCTCCTTTCTTCAAACACAGTTATTTCAAACGTACAATCAAAGTTCTTATCAATACAGCTCAACTGTAACTTCTAACATACAGCTCTCTACTGCATTAAAACATCTACTACACTGTATTGTTCAAATTCACTGTCATCAGCAGTTTCTAAGTTTGGCGCGCTAACTGCACGTGTAGAGAATCTATCGTCAGCCAAAGTTTAGGCTACTTTAGGCCAAGCGCCCACGAGCCGACAGCGCAACTAAGGCCTAAGACTAAAACGCTTAACAATCGAATACACACATTATATATATATCAACATAGGATGGATGGATGGATGGATGGATGGATGGATGGATGGATGGATGGATGGATGGACAGACAGATGGATGGATGGACAGATGGAGCAGATGGATGGATATAGATGGAGACAGAGACAGAGTCGGACAGACAGACAAGACTTATAGAGAGACAAGACAATAAGAGACAAAGAAATAAGAGTCAGAGTGATGTGGAGAAAGGTTCTGATAGTTGGCATTCTATGCTATCATACATAATACAGAGTCTACACTCTAGAGGACCATTAGGCAGAATGGTCTCAACTCTGAGATGCCGACAAACACGAAAGAAAGTATATGCAGTGCATTGGCTGTGAAGTAGTTGGCCTGCAGTTAATTAATTAATTAATTATTGCACAACGCTTCATTTGATCAGAGCCATTAAACGTGACAGTACGTCCTACGTTGCAAAGACCTACTCGACGCCTATACAGTCAGTCTTTGCATTGCATGACTATAAGACGTTTTACGACTGTGTTTCCAACATCGCACAACACAAAAAGATCTTCCGTGTGGCTCTAAACGTGGGCGCTAATGACAGCTCACATTTCATTATTATCACAATGGCTTCTGAATTAGACCCTGGCGGGTGAAGCAGCAGGGTCATGGCCCCCACTGGCAAACATGGAACCAACGGTACTCCTCACATTTTAGTGTTACCAGATATTAAATGTATCTTATCTATGAAGGATTTATTAAGTAATATGGCTGCATTACCAACCAACAGGTGTGCTCTTTTATACAAGCACTGTCTTTCATTTCCCGATGGGATCGAACCAATATAATGGAAGTGACTACTCAAGTGATGATTTATAGGTTTCACTTTCTTAGCCTCAGCGCACGAGGTCGGATAGTAAGTATACTAGTAACTCTTCTCTTTCGCTGCCTTCGCTTTCACAATCTACGGATAGAGTCATCATTTTGTAGCTCAGTTCAATAGTGGCCAAAGGACTGCAAACTTTTGATTTTGCCAATCCGGGACGCCCGCATAGTCACTAGATATGCCCCAATCAATTTACTCTTTTGCCAGTGCTGCTCACCCGCATAGTAACTCGATATACCATTATCAATTTACCCTTTTTGCCCATTCGGGACACCCGACTAGTCACTCGATATGCCAGTACCAAGTTGCCTGTCCACATCACTGTATGCAACGAATGTTGCGTCAGCATAATGTAGGATATATGAACTATATAATAGGCTACTGAAAATAGTCATTAATAGAGGATCGATTACTAATCCAACTACCCTCTCTATTCTATGGCCACTCTGTAAAAACTTATTTACGGCCGGCTGATCGACTTTAGTGTGCGAAAACGAGAGCAACATTTTGGTTGGTGAAGTGAATAGTTAAACCAAGTGCCGGGACAATTTGGGATCCATCCGGAACTTGGGGGCGCAATCGGTCGTTTCCGGGGTTTTTCAGGCAAATCCGAGACGGTTGAAAACCCTAATAGGCCTAGTGGCGCCTGCTGAACAGAAATCTCGAAATATCTGTATACTCTAAACCTCGAACTCTGGGTTGACAGTCCAGCCTGTTAACCAATAGAATGATCAGACTATAATTGCCCACCCATATATTACATTAGGCTCGTTAGAGCTGATTGGATTCTAGTTTGATTAGACCTATGCGTTGTATTGGGATATAACATTTTTACCATTATGCAGGATATTTTATAAGTTATATATTCGACTATTCGCTTGCAGTCAGCATTAAGCATTCCACAGCTTAAATTCAGACATAAAAAAATTCAAAGTAAATCACTAAGACGTTACTAAACATCAGTGGCTTCACTCCCGTCATTCATTTCCCCACTCTCCATGGATCGGTATTTCATATTTTGTGGAAACTGGTAGACATCGTTTTCAGCGTCTCCTCCAAGCAACAGAGTTTCTGGTATTATACGAGTCACTCAGAATCTTGATGGAAAAGCTACGAACGCGATCGAACCTGCGCGGAACCTGAGACCGGCAGAAGTGAGAGGGAACAAAGAAAGGGAACAATGAAAGGGAACAATGAAAGGGAACAATGAAAGGGAACAATGAAAGGGAACAATGACGACAAAAGCCCTTCATTACTCGTGGCATCGTCGTCGTTGCTTGCGCTGAGTCGGACTGCCTACCTTGGCGGATGGTACTTCCTCGGCGACTGCGGATATGCTGGAGTTGAACGGAGATGATATAGCGCCTAACAACGCAGTCTTCGAAGTCATATCTATAGGGCTTTTCAGTGGTTGCGCCTGCTTCCTTCTCCATTCATGTCGCTCATTCAGAATCCTACGGTTCCGAGTGAACGGTGCATGAATAGAACGACCGCAGATGGTGACCCTAGATGATGCAGCAGACATTGAAAGACCAATGGACGCATATATTTATGGCTCGAAGGATGGCAGAAAAACAGAGAAGACAGGGATGGAAAGCGTAATAACGGGAAATGTAGGTAGACTGTGAAATGTGGACAGACTGAAATGGGTGTAAAATGGAGGAATACAGAGATAGATGAATGGCAGTATACGAGTGGATGGGAAAGATATGTGGGTAAAAGGAAGGATGTAATGGTGCGTGAATGAATACAGACGGATGGATGCAAATTGGTGGATTGAAAGATGGTTGGGTGGAAAAACAATCTAAGACTAGATATATACCTACAACAATGGAATTCAAGGTCCACAACATAGGAATAGGGACAATGGGAAATGGAACGTCATTCAAGATTCGAAGCAATGAGTAACAGAGGCAGGCCAAGACTACGCTGGATAGACAATATACATGAGGAGATGACATCACTTGGACTATCTATCACTATCACTACTATTGGAGCAATGGACTTGACAAATGACCGAAAACAATAAGATAATTCATTCGTACCCATCGCCGCCAAATGGGTGACGTCAGGAACTGATGATGATGAAAGATAGATGATACATCGATTGGAACATGGATAGATTGCTCGAGAGATTGAAAGATTGATAGACGGATTGACAAAAGTTGGATTGGAAGATAGATGGACGGTTTAAACGTGGAGAAGCTATAAGAGATAACATGTGGATATTATTGTGGAAGGATTCACAGCAGACATGTGGCTGCGTATGTCAGAAGCCATGTTGCTTATTATCAGCCGTCACTGTCATTTTGACGGATTATTTCATTTAAATGCGAATTTGCTCAGTAATTCTGGCAAGTGTTGACTTACTTTTGTTGAGTCTGCCTATACCGGAAGTATGTTTTGTATCACCACGAATCTCCGGCTTTTCTGAGGATCTTCGTTGCCTGTTATCGTAACACATCCTGTGGCTGGAATGATCCACCTTCCACTGACAAGATTCTAACTTTAGCAAGTAAGTAAGGAATAGGTAAGTATAGGCCTAAGTAAGTATGCATGCATGCATGTATATATGTGTGTGTGTGTGTGTGTGTGTGTGTGTGTGTGTGTGTGTGTGTTTGTGTGTGTGTGTGTGTGTGTGTGTGTTTGTAAGTAATACATAAGTTGATATCAGCTGAGTGAGGAATCGTAGTGGTGCGTGGGTTGCAGTGGTCGGAAAGAAGCACGTCGCTGCAGATAAGCAGATAAGTCTAAAGCCGCTTAGCGAATGTGAGTCGAGATATCTTGTTGTGAATAACGTAGACAGGTGTACTCACTGTACTTATCCAGATGGCTGGAGCCGAGTCTCGAGCAACAAAAATTTCGACCAATAAGACTGTCTTGGATGTCAGGGACAGATAATCGCCGTCACGAATACCTTAAAACAACAAAATCAACTTATCTTCAGTCGCACCTTTTAAGGATTGCACTGGACAACTGAAGTTTTGTTTCCTGAAAACGTTTGGGTATACCTTATAAATGTTGAGCTGCTGATCACGAAAATGACCTTGAATTTTCCTATCAAGTTATTTTTTGGAATCACCTATTTTGGGACATTTTCAGTCTACTTAGGCCTATGTTGCCCGCAAAGTAGGCCTAAGCTGTTTTTTGTATTCCAGGCATGCCTGGACATGCACTCAGTGCAGGTTGCACAAAGTAGGCAAATGGTAAGATCTAGGCATGTATGGGCATCAGAGATGGGTTAATAATCGATTAGATTCTAATCGATTAGCTAGTGGATTACATTGACAACTAATTCTAATTCTAATCTACTAGCTGTCGCGTAATCCTAATCCCAAGTCTAATCGATTATAAATTTGTCAGAGTTTATTCTAATCGATTAGATTTTCTTGACATTATGTTAAGAACGAGTTAACAACTGAGGGAGGTCAAATGTCACTAAAAATAAATTTCTTGCATTCTCATCTGGATTTTCCCCAACAAATCTTAACGCAGTTCAGTTTTAAAGTGTCGATAAATTAAATCACAAGTACATTGTAAATGTATGCACTAAAGAGATCCTGAGTGGCCGAGTGGGTTGGTAGCCCGCTCTCCACGCCGGCGCCCCGGGTTCGCTTCCAGGTCGGTCGGTTTATCAGAGATTAATTTCTCGGATCTTTACTGCGGGTGGCTCGGTCGCAATATAAACGTGGAGTACAATACAACACAATACAACACAACACAATATACTGGGGCGCGGTGGTATAGGGGTATGTTCGGTGCCTTGCAGCCGGAGGGTTGCGGGTTCGAATCCACCTCAAAGCCGCCGCGTAGGGACCCTGGGCAAGTCCTTCACTCGCAATTGCTCATGCGCTTCGGCGTGAAACTCCGATTCAGCGTCCGCGCAGTAGTCGGGAGCGCGCCTCTGGTAGGGGCGCTATAACAAGTGTTCAAATACAATACAATACAATACAACTACATTTTTGGGTGTTTCCTTTAAAATCTTGCATACCATTTTTCTCAAAAATCTTATGTGATACAAAAATTCTCAGAACACCATTGTATTCCATGTACCAGATTCTACAGAAAACTGCGGAAGTTTCTTCGGAAACAAAAAAGTTAAAACTTGTAGTCCAGTGAATTTATTTGACAGCCACCATGTTTGTGAGGTTCTAATATGCGTTATATATAGGGGCTCAGATACATACATACATTTATACATGCATACACAAATATAGGCCTACACATGCGTATATATATATATACAAGAATACATGCTTGCATTCATGGATTGACTGATGGACAGAGGTAGCATAAACGGACAAATGGACAGATTGAAGATTGAAGGATAGATAGAAGGGTGAACAATTGAATGGACTGGATGGGAAAATGACATAGCCAAGAACGGCCTAATGGACGCAATGGATGGACGATCGGTCGTTTTCCCATTCCACTTCCCATCCCTGCTTTTGTTCCAGACTGATGTATGGCAAACGAGTGGACTTGTGAACGAGTCATTTTGCTGACGTACGACCCCAATTGGCTGACGACGGTCCCTCCCTCGTTCGAGGTACAGGACAGCGATTGGTTCTTAGCAGTCATAAGGTTCTCCGTATCAACGCCTTGGGGAGAACTCAGGGATATCTAATCATCGCCAACACTGAAAGGCGCAACATAAATACACCAGACGCACATACAAACACAACCAGGCATAGATACAGACAGACAAACAGACAGACAATTTTTCGATTAGTGAGAATATGGTAAGAAGCGCATTAAAAATTCCTTCAAAGAGAATTGGATAGAGCCTACAGAACTCACGCCACGCGAATTGCCTTCGGTGATTCGCGTTGCGTGATCGCTAGTCACATCGAAAATTGAAAAACACAAAGGCTGCAGATTGCTAGCATCAGAGATTGGATTTCTTAGAAGGTGATACTTCAGTTCAATGAAAAACCTATTCGATGACAGGTAGAAAGCAATGATGTATATATAATAAGTACTCGAGCAGAGCCGTTTTAAGGAGTTTGGGGGCCCTAGGCACAAACCCTAACCTTAAACGTAACCCCATTTCCGCCTCAATCTCTCAGTCTTAGATATAGTGTCGCATTAATGTACTGCATGTGCATGTTTACCCTTTTGTTAAATTTATTTATAAAGTACTGAACTGCAAGCACAGCAATCTTTGTTCTACAAATGTAAATCAAAATTTAGTTTAACATAATGTTAAAGTGTAAGAATTTCTTAGTGTAATTTGGTACGGTATACAAATTGAAAGTGAGATTGTAATGAGTAGGCTAAATGTTTGTTATACCTCGATTGTCAGGACATTTCCTTACAAACGTCGCTTTCGTGTTTTGCTCTCAGCAAAGTCTCTTATAATATCATCGAAATTCAAAGACTCCAACACATGTGATTCTATGCTCATGACAGACAGGCAGTTTAATCGTTCTTTCGATTAATTTAAGTTTGGAGAAAGAACGTTCACCTGTACAGTTTATCACCATCATTGACAGAAACATTCTTATTGCAATTTCAACGTTTGGGAACGTCGATTTCAGATTGTCATTCTTTATCGTGGCATAGATTACTTACATAGATGGCGCTGATGTTTTTGCAATGACACTGACATAGTATTTCAGGTGTTCACATTCCGAAATTAGTTCGTGTTATCAAGATCTTGAGGATAGAACTTTGCAAGATAGTAGGCCTAGTTAGTGACAATTGGCAAAAATGGCAAATCGGTGATAACTGACAATCACAATCTGCATAACAAAAAGGGCAGAAACTACCAAAATAACTCAACATTGGAGGTGGAAATGAAGTGACAAGAGCAGTTTTAGATTTTGTTAAGTTAAATAAGTTAGCCAAGTTCACTAGGCCTATACCGAGTACCGACATGGCGAGTTGGCGACATCTATTAACTGTGAAAATTTAGCTACCGGTGTGCTTTGTTATATTTTAAAAGTTAAAACAATTTAGAAAACGATTAGATTATAGGACTGAGAAATTTCATATTAAGCATTAATATTAACTTGCCAAGACATACAAAAATTCTTTGATAGCATTGTAAAAAGCAGACGAATGAAAGCAAGCACAAATATAGCCTAGGCCTACAGGAAGCGGTGCGGAAAGTGTGCCCTAGACCCTATATATGCGCTAAAATTATTGATTTATTTCAGTCTAACTTATAGACCTAATAGCGCTCTACGCCGACTGCCCTTATTACCAATTATTACATTTAACTAAAAATTCAGACCGTTCAGACTTTTTTGTTTTTACTTTGACCTATTGTTCAGTAATATTATCATATTGTTATTACTTGATCGCGATGTAGTTTTTGTTTTTGGTCCGCGGC
Source organism: Aporrectodea caliginosa (assembly GCA_020284085.1). Lineage (NCBI taxonomy): Eukaryota > Metazoa > Annelida > Clitellata > Crassiclitellata > Lumbricidae > Aporrectodea > Aporrectodea caliginosa. The sequence continues at coordinate 532,954 of JACEVL010000468.1, forward strand.
GTCCGCCGCGGGGCCCCCTTGTTGCGCGGGGCCCTAGGCACGTGCCTCGCGTGCCTACTACAGTACTGCCTAGGCCTTAAAACGGCACTGTAGGCTACTCGAGTCCGGCCTATAGGACTCGAGTCCGATTTTTTGTGGACTCGGACTTGGCTTGTCACGACTCGGACTTGGACTCGGACTCGAAGGCCCAGACTCGAATTTTACTCGCTGACTCGGTTTCCGAGTCACAATTTTGACTCGCGATAAAGTACGACTTGTATACTTTCTTACTTACGCTTCCAAAATAGGTATTTTAAACTAAAGAGCGCATTAAATATCAACGAACACGCCCTAAGTGGGGGAGGGGTAGGCGTTCAAAGGGCATCGGGTGATCATACGCCACCCAGCCAGATACGATATTCTTCGGCGTAGGCTATTCGGAGTTAATTGGTGCAGCAGACGCGCACAAGAGGTAGGATTTCCTGAGTTTTTGCAGTCGCTGGGAATTCTTCACCGCGATACTCCCAAGTAACGGCTAGGCAGATTCGGCCGTCAAGCGTCTCATGATCAAAGCCATCTAGGGTAGAGCTGACCCGTTTCTAATGCTTCTGACCTAGCGGAATACCCCATTCGCGCAACTGGGCCAGTCGAATAGCAATCGGACATTAAGCGATTTTGCAGCCCTCTGTGCACGAACCTTAGGAGCCGTAGCATGTATCTAGATATAGATGTGTTAGCAATAAAGCAGTTATAAAAATACATTAGTCTAATCTCATTGTTTAGAAATCAGTTTTTCTAAGCTTAAATCTTCAGTTATTCTTGTAATTAATAATTATGGCTGAGGTCCCGAAGCCAAAAGTTGTAGCTGACAAATTACATTACATTAGGCCTACATTATCGTTCTTCAAAAATAACCTTAAGATTTTGTTTAAGATTTATTATGATTAGACTTTCCTGTTACGCGCTTTATGCAAGATTCTTTTTGTTTAGGCGCGTTATAAATGACAGTTTAAAAAAATAAAAGTAATCATAATATAATATAATAATAATATAATATAATATAATATAATAATAATATAATATAATATAATATAATATAATATAATATAATATAATATAATATAATATAATATAATATAATATAATATAATATAATATAATATAATATAATATAATATAATATAATATAATATAATATAATATAATATAATATAATATAATATAATATAATATAATATAATATAATATAATATAATATAATATAATAATAATATAATAATATAATATAATATAATATAATATAATATAATATAATATAATATAATATAATATAATATAATATAATATAATAAATATAATATAATATAATATAATATAATATAATATAATATAATATAATATAATATAATATAATATAATATAATAATATAATATAATAATATAATATAATATAATATAATATAATATAATATAATATAATATAATATAATATAATACAATAATTATAATATGACTTCGCACACAAAATAACTGTTAATGTAGAATTGAAGGCAAAGGAGGAGGAGTGGGCCTTTTTATTAGGAATGGTACAGAATTCCAATTGATAGAAGCTGAATGGACATCGTCTAAACCCGGTGCTTATGAAAGCCTATTTATAAAAATTAAGCAAAAAATGGCAAGGGACCAAATATTTGGTGTCATATACAGACCTCCGGGTGATAGTCTTAATTTGTTCAACCAAGAACTTCAAATATTATTATCTCACTTATCTAGATTAAAGGAAGATATTTTCCTGGCAGGAGACTATAATATAGATTTATTAAAAATTGACTCTCATGCACCCACTCATACATTCTTTAACCTACTAACCTCAAACCGATTATTACCGACAATCTTAAGACCAACTAGAATAACTAAACACACTGCCACACTAATAGACAACAATTTTACAAACACATTGACAAACTGCACCGATTCTGCTATTATTATAGACGACACTTCTGATCACTTGCCTATTTTCCCACAAACTAAAATTACAAGGACATTAAGGGACAAAGCCCCAGTCCACGAGAAAATAATTAGGCCTATTAATGAGACGACTAAAAGTATATTCACAACTTTTTACACGCTGCTGACTGGTCAGAAGTCTATAGAGCGTGCGATCAGAGAGACCCAACTTTAGCATACTCGGTTTTTATTGAAAAATATAAATCATTGTACGAATAGTCTTTTCCGAAAACAACCTACTCGCCAAACAAAAGACACGACATTAAACAGCCATGGATGACGAAGGCCTTATTAAAATCTTGTAACAAAAAAATCACGATTGTATAAGATAATAAGAAGCATATAAAAGAACCTACACAGGAAAACAGGACTAGATTTGTGACTTACATGTATAGAAATAAATTCAAAAAAGTCCGTACAGATGCTGATAGACAATATTATGCAAGTAAAATTCTTGAATGCGAAAATGACCTCAGTAAAACATGGGGAGTAATTAAATCACTTCTACATGGAAATGAATTTTCTTCTCTGCCAGATAGCTTTTTCATCGACAACCTAGAAATTAAAAAAAATATTATTGCTAGCAAATTCAAATTTCTTCACTGAGATTGGACCCCAGTTAGCTGCAAAAATACCTAACACGGATACTACGTTCCGGGATTTTCTGAAGAGCCCACCCACCTCCTCTATTGGCATAGAATTAACGTCACCGTCAGAATTCAAAACGATTGCTAACGAGCTTCGTTCAACACACAGTAGAGGACTCGATGAAAGTGGCCCTCAAATTGCTAAATTTACAATAGAAGCCACCTCGATTCCTCTTGCGGAAATAATAAACTGCTCTATTACAACTGGCATTGTCCCAACAAGCTTAAAAACTGCTAAAATAATTCCAATCTTTAAAACAGGGGACAAACAAAAAATTTGTAATTACAAGCCAATATCCATTCTACCTTATTTTTCAAAGTTTAAAAAATCATCTATGGAAGAATAATGTCATACATTACATCTAAGAACATCTTGTTTAAAGGTCAGTATGGCTTTCGAACTGGACACTCTACTTACATGGCCGTCATGGAGATGTACGACAAGATTTCTGAAGCCTGGGATCAAAATTATTTTTTCATGGGTGTCTTCTTCGATTTATCCAAAGCATTTGACACCGTAAATCATGAAATTTTAATTTAAAAACTGGAGCGGAATAAGAGGCATATGTCTTGACTGGCTCACTGATTAGGCCTACCTAAAAGATAGAAGACAATGTGTCTCATTTAACGGGAATATCTCGCATATATCTGAGTCATAATATCATATATCATATTATGTGGTGTGCCGCAAGGTTCTGTACTAGGCCCTTTGCTGTTCTTACTATACGTGAATGATGTCTCGAACACCTCGTCGTTGCTTCATTTTATCATGTTCGCTGACGACACCAATGTTTTCATGTCAAACAAATCTATTGTTTTCATGTCAAACAAATCTATGAAAGTGACCCTCAAATTGCTAAATTTACAATAGAAGCCACCTCGATTCCTCTTGCGGAAATAATAAACTGCTCTATTACAACTGGCATTGTCCCAACAAGCTTAAAAACTGCTAAAATAATTCCAATCTTTAAACTGCTAAAATAATTCCAATCTTTAAAACAAATCTATTGTTTTCATGTCAAACAAATCTATGAAAGTGACCCTCAAATTGCTAAATTTACAATAGTTAACACGATGAATGCTGAATTAAAAATCTTGCAAAGACGAATTTTATATTGTTTTGCTCTAAAAGGAAAATTGAACTGAATTTAGATTGTAATATGACTATTAATATAGATAATCAAAAAATAACCAGAGTGTCATCATCTAAATTTCTGGGTGTGCATATAGACGAACAGTTAACTTGGAAAGAACATATAACCGATATTTCTAAAAAGATATAAAAAATATAGGCATAATCTCTCGTGTTCGACATCTCCTGCCACGATATATACTTGTAAATTTATATTATTCTTTAATATATCCGTATATGTCCTATTGCAATCTCACATGGGCCTGTACCTATCGTACCCGCTTGACCATGGATGCTAACAACCGGTGGCACGTCAAAAGAGCGACCGATAAAAGAGCGACCGACATAAGAGCGACCGACATAAGAGCGATGTTGACGACCACACAGACCACACATTGTACTCCAATTTTTTCATAAAATGCTATGAAGAAAAGAGAATTTAATACTAAATAAATGTCTGAATTTATTACGAATGCTGCTAATGCTACGAAAAGTCTAAAAACGTTCTCAAACGTTCGTGTTGGTTAACACGAGTCAACTAAAAAACCAGCAACATCACCATGCATTTTTGGGAATCGACCTTCTCCATGACAACTTTCTTTGGTCACTGGAAGTCTTCACGTCCTTTTATAAAAAGTTTTATGCAGCGCTCAAACATTTCCGGTAAGAGGGCTGAACAACAAAGGGCGTTTATTTGACTAAAACGTATGTCAAAGGCCTAGTCATATCAGAGCCCGGTTGAAACAATTTCGCACTTAAACCCGTTGAACTATAGGTCGTAACATGCTAATTGTTTCGATTGGCTCTTGATAGCCCCCGTTAATAGATCACTTCGCTCTTGTGTCGGTCGCTCTTTTGTCGGCGCTCTTTTGTCGACGCTCTTTTGTCCGGCGCTCTTTTGACGGCGTGCCCTAACAACCTTACAGACTAAGCGAGTTATTCGAATGTACCCTACAGAGCTAACACCAAACTTTTATTCCTGAACATGAAAATACTGCCTTTCGAATGTATTAATAAGCTGCAAATGGCGCTATTTATGTACAAAATTCATTCGCGCCAAATATCCCTTTAAATAGCAGTTGCTATTCATCTCGCGTCAAAGAGTCATCTTGCGCTATCCAGAAATGCTCTTAAACTGATCGTTTAAGCTGATGACAGTTTCTGAATACGAAAGCGGGAGAAGAAAAATATAAGCAAAATAAGTCATAATAAGAAGAAGGTTATGAAACCTGATATTGAGTCGCCTGATATAGCTTCGGCGCTTTCACACGATGAAAGGTCCTTTGAAGACGCCTTTACTTCGATGCTGGAAAGGGGTTCAATTACAGAAAATATTCTAAGCAGCTATAAATATGAAACTTCTTAAGCTCCCGTGCACAACCTCTAGCAGAGATAGATACAAGTCTGGGACAATCATTATAAAATCTGCAGTAAGCCTATGTAACGATGTTCCTTTGCCACGCAAATCTTCTTATCTATAATTATGTATATTAGAGTTGTTTGTATTAACGAATTAGAGGTTAAGTGATGCTAGTTAGGTGACGGTAGTTTAAACTATTAATGTTAATTAAGTAAACCAGCATCTAAACCAGCATCTTAAGCAATAAAATATTAGATTGGGTTATTCTGTTGTTCGAGACTATGGATGATGAAGTGGAAGAATGCGATTGGACAGCGACCTGAATCTTAACGGATGATCAGGAACAGCACTGTCGTCTGCTTGCCTACGTGGCACAACGACTGCCATGTTAAAATTGCATTGAAGGATTTAGTTGGGGATTGGACGGCGAGTATCACGGACGCTTCGTTACGGTCAGTTGTAGAGGCCATGCACCACTGGTCATTTCGATTAAGGAAGAGTTAATTCGAAAGAAACGAGCAGCTTGTCGTATAAGGAGGCAACCGGCTAATTGCTTCATCGATTGTGCTATTGTGGGAGTCAGTGGGACGGTATAAACTTCGAAAAGACTGCATCAAACTCATCAGTTGTGACAGGCCCAGATTTAGGCATGCACGACTGTTGTGATGTCGCTAGCGTTTCTTAGAGCTCAGGGAAGTGAATCGAACGTTGGAGCCCGATTAACGAACTTCGATTGCGAAATATATTATAAGACGAAGTAGGTTTATGAGTAAATGTCGATTGAACTTTGTAACTTGGAAGAAGAGTGACATAGACGAACTTGTAAGGAGCTTCAACGAAGAATAGCCAAGACTGACGACTACGCAAGATCCAGCGCAGAAAAGAAGATGGATGCCGATGAGGATACGGAGGCCGCGCTTGGTTGTGACGAGTGATAGACGATTCTCGACACAGATTAACCGATCAACGGGGATCGAGGTTACACAGGTGACTATAAAATAGATTAACTTTAAATATAACAGATGCTGGTTAGGTAAAATTCACTAGACGTCTTACTAGCTAAACTTTCTATTAAGTAGCACTCCTAAATATCGTTGCGACTTAATACGCAAACCTCTCTCTGCCGTCTCTTCCCGCTCTCTCCGGTCTGCGGCTAAACTTGATTTCCTAGTTCCTCGGGAAAGGATTGCCATGGCCCAACACCGTGCCTTTGCCACTATGCGAAATGACCTCCCACTCAAGCCGTAGTAAGCTTTTAGTCGTGGTCTCGACCTCATCCTTTTGCTGCTCGAAGACTTTCTTATTTCCTCGGGGCTGTCAAGCTGAGAGTGCCTCTGAATAGCTAGTAGGCCTACTGTAAGAGTAGCTTCATAAATTCTCAGATACGATTCGGTATAATGCAGATAATTATATGCATGCTGTTGCAGTACTTAGATAAACATTTACAATAAACTTACTGCCCATACAAGTAGTTATGAGCTCCTATACTGCATTTCATGACAGTTTCAGGTAGGCCTATACCGCTTATTATGCACCTTATCGACAATAGCTTTCGTACACGTGACAAGGTAAGGTAAGAAAATGTAAGACAAGGCAAGGTTAGTCTGAGGTAAGGTAAGTTAAGATAAGGTAAAATAAGTTTAGGCAAGACAAGTATGAACATGTTTCTGCTAATGCGTCAGCAAGTTGTAAACGTATGTTTCTTTCGGAACTTTTCATGACGTATAGGCTACAGGCCTAACGTTGAGAAATCATTGGATTGTTGACTTGTTTGTGATTGGTTGGTGGGGTCTCCGGTCTCTGCAGAAATTTTATGGGAAAACATGAATAAAGTAGGACCCTACGTAAATTTCGCAAAAATTTGACAATAGTCGGTTGTAAACTGAAAGGTCTTATTGACGAAAAAATACTAGACGACGTTTCTACTGCACAGATGTCTGGCTGTTTATTCTCACGTCGTCTATCGTTGAACCGATTTATTCGATTATAATATTATATCTTGAGGACAATCGCAGAAGCAGCGTGTACGGCATCTGTCTCTTTTCTTGTTTCGTACAAGTCTGGCTAATAATCTCGAATGTGTAAAACATTTCGATGCATGTGAGAGCGTATAATTATAATTATATGGTCTATGTTAAGAGATTGCTGCAGTAAGTAAGAAGACGACCAGCAGCAACGGAGTCGTTATTCGTCGTGGCGCGACAGTCGTAGGCGTAATTGGTGGAAAATTGCCCGACGCTATGGCTGCCACTGTGTAATGACATCCTTTAGGTATATCAGGACCATTAATGCTACTTTACCTACATTCTCGAGAAGCAGGCATACCTGAGTGGACTGAGACTAATACAATCTTTATTACAGGTCTTCCTGCGGATCATTATTTGTCCATCACTTATAGTCACAGAACGTCTGCATTTTCTCAAATAACCGACATTACCTGCAGTGTTTTTTGTCTTCTCTTTCTTTCTGTCTCACTCATCCTCTGTTGTTTTCTCGCGATGTCGCTCTCTCTTTCTCTCTCTTCTCTCTCTCTTTCTTTCTCTTATATTTACTATATATCTTTCTCTCTTTCTTTTTTATCTTTCTCCGTCTCTGTCTCTGTCTCGCTCTTTCTGTCTCTCCCTATCTCTGTTTGTCTCCTTCTTTCACACTAAGACGATTAGACTATATCTTGTGACCTACACGCGCGCACAAAAATACACAGACTTTTACATATTTTCTGTTATATGCATGCATGCACGTATAAAAGTGCTTGTATTGTATGTAAGGGCCTATAAGTAGGATATGTTCATATGCACGTATGTACACATGTAGGCCTACATGCATGCTTGAATGCATGTAAATGTGTATGTTTGTGTATGCATGCTTGTATGTTTTGTAGGTATGCATGTCTGTATATATATATGCCGACGTATGAATGGGGAGTATGCAATTATAAACTGGGGAAACATTCTGTCCAGAGCGTCATGTGTTGAGCTGCTTTACTTGGCGATCGTTCTTCGATTGGCAGCAACTTTTGAGGGCCATGGGAGACGACAGAATCAGAATAGAATTGAACAGAGGACACATACTAGGTCTATTTAAACGCAACTCAGTGCAAGGACGATGAAATGTGGACGTAAGGATTATAGACGACTCAACGAAACTATTGTCGAATTTTATTTATCCATGGACCATGACACACACACTGAGTCAGTCGTTTATCCGAATCCTCATCTCCCTTCCTATCTTCACACCTTTCTCCCTTCCTTCTCTGCTTCCTTTGGCTCGATGTATACTGTTTCGCAATCTCGGTTTCATCGGTGGTTTCCGCGTGTCCTATGAATCTAGTCTGCCTGCAGTTCTATTTAAATTCGTCTTCTGTAATCCTCGATCGACTGACGCACAACTTCCTACACACACGAAACTTTTCCGTTTGCCTTCCAGTCATTCAGGAAGGCATTAGAAGAGGAATACCTGCCTGCCTGTCTGCCTGCTTGCCTGCCTGTCTGCCTGCCTGTCTGCCTGCCTGCCTGCCTGCCTGCCTGCCTTCTAGTCTGCTTTACTGTAATGTAAACTTAGTGTAACATGATTCTGACTTAGATTCAACATTTTACATTCTTTGTGATGATTTAAACATTATGCTTAAAGTCATTTTCAAAACAAATTTAGTAGTAAAGTACATTGTATGTCCGTGCTATGGAGCCAGTCTGCTGATGATGGCTAGGTGCGTTGCAAAGCGTTGAGTTTGGTTATCTTAGTTATCAACTGCCAACGCTTGACGTGAAGGACTGGCAAGAACATTCTAAGCCACCGTAATAATTCTGTCAACTATTATTAGTCGACCTTCTGCGTGATGGAACTGAGCACAGCTTTGGCAAAATTTCCACCCTCTTAATCCAAACAGCATGCAGTTGAATGGTAGAACATGTGGAGTGCACTATGGTGACTAGGATAAAGTATGGTATATAAATAATACACAATTACCCTTCTTTATTATGTGCTTATTTTAGGGATATGAAGGACCTGATGTTTAACTCTCTTAACGAAACGTAGTGGTGAAAGATCTGGCATAATGGCATTGCAATACTTTTCAATCCCCGATAAACACAGCAGCAGTGGCGTAACGAAGTGTTTCAGCACCCAGGGGCAAGAGTTGATGATTGCGCCCTTTTTTAAATTTCTTGTTGACTTTTAATCGTTCTTGTCAGAGTAGTGTGTACCACTGAAAGCTAACTTGTGCTGCGCCCGGGGCCGGTTGCTCCCTCTGCCCCCCTTCGCTACGCCACTGCACAGCAGTCCTTTATGATCATGTATGTATGTATGAGATATTTATATAGCGCCCCTTCAAGATTTCTACCCAGAGGCGCTCCCGACTACAGCGCGGACACTGAATCGGAGTTTCACGCCGAAGCGCATGAGCAATTGCGAGTGAAGGACTTGCCCAGGGTCCCTACTCGGTGGCTTGAGGTGGATTCGAACCCGCCACCCTCCGGCTGCAAGGCACCGAACATACCCCTATACCATCGCGCCCACAATGAAAAAGGTGTCAGAAACAAAATGCAGTTGAGAAGAGCAGGCCGGGTGCCTTCGTGACGATCTCCTTACTGTATGTACGCATTATATTATTAGTTGTGTATGGAATTGTATTAGATTATCAATAATTAGCCTATTGCATTTGCCAGAAGCTTCATAAATCTTCAGAATCTTCAGAAATCGTCATTATTAAATGAAGATTATTTCTCTAAGTCATGTCTCTTCTATGACTGAATTATTTTAGACTAGAGAGAATCATTCTCTAGAAGCGATCTTAAAACTAGAGTAACCAGACCGTCCAGACTAAGATCCAGAGTCATTGGTCAAGGCTTTACTAAATGGAAAACGCCGCAGCAGAATGTATTGCATGATAGCAATGCAATCAGAATGGTCTGATATTAAGTCGTCTATTCATTGCGCATGCGCCATCTGGTCAACCATCACCGAATGCCTGCCTATCAATCTTTGCACCTGGACTTGAGGTCGAACCAGACAGGTCCTCACAGATTCTGTTTTTGTTATGCGACTGTCAACAACCTGGTTCTTCCCTTGACTTAATTTGTTGGGATGCGGCAGACATTGTTCCTCTGGCAGACTGAAGCAATGTAAGAAATTTAAAGATTTCTGTCAGCTGGTGCAACTGGTGGCACATCAAACGAAGGCATCCATCAAAAAGTCAGCTGTAACTGAAGAACAAATCAGGCTAAGACGAGTCAAAGGTTAACCGTTAAAGGAACATAGACAGTTTTACTGTAGTGGTGGAATGGATCTGAGTTTCAAATGGCACAGAGACGATGACCAACTCAGACAAATTATTGTGTTTCTACCTCTCGGCGGCTCTGCAGGAGGTCTGACTGCAATGTTGCATCCAAGTTCCACAGCAGAGTGTCAACTGTTGCGGCGTTATACCTAACAACCTGCCTGATTCTCTGTCAACCTGCATGCCTGTATGCATGTATGTAAGTACGTATACGTATGACGTACGTGAGTACCTAAATACCTACAGGCATGCAGGCCTGTTACAGTAGCCTACGTATACGTTTTATATATAGGCCTACATACATGTACGTATATATGTATGTAAGTGTGTATGTCTGCTTCTATGCATTCACGTATACGTGTGTATGCATGTATACGTATGTATGCGCATATGTGAGAAACTGTGTATATAATAGGTCCCTATGTCTGCATCAATGTATTGATACATTTGCATGTACAGTATGTCTCTATATATCTATACATCTATGTGTCTTTTTCTGCTTAGGCTATGTTGTTGATAAGATCTCTATATATCTCCTGCTGTCTTTATCCTATAGTTCACTTCTCGCGCGTATTGTTTGTGTGTCGCTGAGTCTCCCCCGAGTGTCTTATTTACCCTCTGCCTTCAGCTGGGTTCCTTTTTAACACCTCTGCACTCTTTCTCCGTCCGTGTAAAAACGTCAAATGCAAAGTCGTGCGTCGCCTGTCCTTTGTGCCTCCCTCCATCTGTCCTTTGTGCTTCACTTCTCCCTCCACACCCCCTCTCTCTCTGTGTCTCTCTGTGTCTCTCTGTCTCTGTCTCTGTCTGTCTCTGTCTGTCTCTGTCTGTCTCTGTCTGTCTCTGTCTGTCTCTGTCTGTCTCTGTCTCTGTCTCTGTCTATGTCTCTGTCTCTGTCTCTCTGTCTCTCTGTCTCTCTGTCTCTCTCTCTGCCTTGTATGTCGAGTGGCAGTGAGGGGTCATTTGCCGCCGCTGAGCCCTCTGTCGATAATCTATTGTCGGACGAGGTCGAAATAACGAATTCGATTCCAGATCCAGAAGAAAACACGTGAAATTTCGAAGACTCTGAATCAACAGACAAACCGGCGAACGAAAGGAAGACTGAAGGGCAGGATGGACGGTCAAAGGGACGGATGAAGGACAGACCGAAGGAGGAATAAAAGGACGATCAAAGGGGCAGATGAGGAACAGACGAAAGGAGGAACGGAAGGACGGTCAAAGGGACGGATGGACACACGGACGGACGGAAGGACGGACGGACGGACAGATAGAGGTATATGGACGGTTGACTTCCGAATGAAAGGGCGAACGAATAAAAAAATGAACAGAAGGATAGACATGGAGAAAGATGGAAGGATGAACGGACAGACGAACGGACAAAGGGACGAACGAATGAGCAACAGGGAAGTAAAGGAACGGAAAGATTGAGGAAGGACATCATTCGCACGGAAATAAGGGCAGACAGAAAGACAAGAGGGAACGAGAGACACAAACAGAGAGGAAATACAAGGTGGAAAAGATTGAGGAAGGTGGTAAGGAGAAATGAAAGGAGGAATGGAGAGGGAGGGAGACAGACTGAGACAGACAGACATACAGAGGGAGAGGGAGAGGGAAGGAATGAATGATGGACGGAATGATAGCTAGCGTAGAAAGAGGAAGCGAGGAGATTAGAAGAGCGATAGAAGGAAGGAAATATTATGTCGTCTTTCGATGCAACGAAGAAGGACTTTGACAAACAGTCCTCTTCATCTTCTTCTCTCTTCTCTCATCCAACCACCTGCCGACCATCCGACCGACCGACCGACCATCCGACCGACCGACCGACCATCCGACCGACCGACCGACCATCCGACCGACCGACCGACCATCCGACCGACCGACCGACCGACCATCCGACCGACCGACCGACCGACCATCCGACCGACCGACCATCCGACCGACCATCCGACCGACCGACCATCCGACCGACCGACCATCCGACCGACCGACCGACCATCCGACCGACCGACCATCCGACCGACCGACCATCCGACCGACCATCCGACCGACCGACCATCCGACCGACCGACCATCCGACCGATCGACCATCCGACCGACCGACCATCCGACCGACCGACCAGCCGACCGACCGACCACCCGACCGACCGACCGACCGACCGACCATCCGACCGACCGACCGACCATCCGACCGACCGAACGACCGACCGACCGAACGACCGACCGACCGAACGACCGACCGACCGACCGACCGACCGAACGACCGACCGACCGACCGACCGACCATCCGACCGACCGACCGACCATCCGACCGACCGAACGACCGACCGACCGAACGACCGACCGACCGAACGACCGACCGACCGACCGACCATCCGACCGACCGACCGACCATCCGACCGACCGAACGACCGACCGACCGAACGACCGACCGACCGACCGACCGACCATCCGACCGACCATCCGACCGACCGACCGACCGACCATCCGACCGACCGACCGCCCATCCGACCGACCATCCGACCGACCGACCGACCGACCGACCATCCGACCGACCGAACGACCGACCGACCGACCGACCATCCGACCGACCGACCATCCGACCGACCGACCGACCGACCATCCGACCGACCGACCGACCGACCATCCGACCGACCGACCGAACGACCGACCGACTGCGTCCGTCTGTCTGTCTGTCGGCCTCGATGACGCCATTTATCTGTCTCATTAACTGCCTATGTCTGTCTGTCTAGTTTGCGATGTTTTCTGCCTATACCTCTGCTTGTGTCTCTTGGCATAAGCGTAATTGTGTTTGTCAGTCTGCATAGACGTGTGTGTCTTCCTTCATTGCGTTGTCTCTGCCTGCTTAGATATTACTGTGTTTGAAGCCTTGGTCGGATTACCGTAGTCTCTCGTTTTGTCGCGTCTTCGACTGATCAGTGGGGCAATGGCGCTATAGAAGTCACTGCATGTGATCAAGGTTGGCTTTGCGAAGGGACGTCGTTTGGTATGTTAACAAGCTATCGTCTTTATCAAATTTAATATGAAGATAAAATGAATGATGACATTTATGATCATGATCATGCCGACACCGATAATGATGGCGGGGTGATGATGACAGTCTGCTGGTGATAATGACAATTGTAGTGACAATGATTGTGTTGGGAATAATAGTGATGATGGTAGTGATGATGATGATGATGATGATGATGATGATGATGATGATGATGATGATGATGATGATGATGATGATGATGATGATGATGATGTTGATGTTGATGACGATAGTGGTGGTGGAATTGAATAATCAAATTGATGTCTGGAGTATGTCGCTGAGAATAACTGTCGCAGACACGGCATCTTCCTAAAAGACCTGGAAGCGAAGAAGAAGAGTGGACGATTGAACGACGACCGAAGTCGATGAATATCTGAAGTCAGAGGAATCGATCGATGGCGCTGCAACCACAACCGATTCAGATTGGATCTGATATAATAAGAAGATAGACTGCAGATCAACATTGATAAGACACAAAGCCACCATCGACAAAACAACAACAACATCATAGGTTATGTAATAGGAACAGAAGTTTTGGCAGCAGTCGCCGTCGATCAGTCGGAATTAAATAATGCGTCGCTGCAGTGGTGACAAGTGATGTGTAACATGCAGCTAGGTGAAGTGGGTAGGCCTACATGCTAAAAAGTAGAATTAGAAGCAAAATAAGAAAACTAGTAATTATAATGTAACAGGAATATTAGTAAGTGAAACAGCAATAGCAACCGAAAGAGTAAAAGAAATACTAATACACACCAACGATGCTACAATGCACGTGTTCTACCTAATTAGATATGGATCCTTTTACAGTATTTTTATTTTAAAAATGCCATATGAAATGAATACATACATTTGTGGGGCGCGGTGGTGTAGAGGTATGTTCGGTGCCTTGCAGCCGGAGGGTTGCTGGTTCGAATCCACCTCAAGGGGGTATATTCGGTGCCTTGTAGCTGGAGGGTTGCGGGTTCGAATCCACCTCAAGCCGCCGCGTAGGGACCCTGGGCAAGTCCTTCACTCGCAATTGCTCATGCGCTTCTTCGTGAAACTCAGATTCAGTGTCCGCGCTGTAGTCGGGAGCGCCTCTGAGTAGAAATCTTGAAGGGGCGCTATATAAATATCTGAAATGAATGAATGAATGAATGAATGATTGAATGAATTTGATACGCCCAATCAGATCGTCACACACATACATCTATGCATGCTAGCATGTTTGATTGCTTATTTGTTTGCTTAATTACTGATCGCCGATGAATGCCTGCCTGGCAAAGAGCTCCAGCTTCGAGAGAAATATACAGACAGTCTTCAGTCTGCAGTCTTCTACCATCTGCGAGCAACTGCTGGACATGTGGTGGGCCTATACCGTGCTCCATCAGCTGCTGACCTCATGTCGTCTTTCCTCATGCTCACCCGATACCACGTGGTGCTGGAACTCTGAACATCGTGTCACCTGTCAACTCGGAATGGGGGATCCGTTGGTTGGGTCCTACGTGTGGAAGGTCGCCATCGGTGGCTTTAGTTGCTATCTGAGCATTACTTTTGCTTGTTGTTGGCGAACTTCTTGTTGTTAATGAACTGCAACATCATTCATATTAATGAGGGAAGCCTCTGATTAGTCTCTCTGGAAGAGGCGCTATACGAATTTCTATTTACGGTTACAATGACAACTACAACTGCAATATATAAAAAATGCAATGTCTTACTTACATAAACGATTTCCCAGTTTCAGGTGATGCACAGAATAACCAAATCCTAGACGCAGTGGAAAGAGATATTGCTTCATTGGCCACTGTACCAACTATAAGCCTATCGTTGGCACAGTGGCCAATGAAGCGATCTTTTCCCATAAAACCGGAACTATTTGCTGCGTAGGATTTTGTCAAAAACATTTATTAAAGACGTCCGTTACTCGTGCACGCGTTGTCGGCTGAACGTCGTCATAAAAGCAAAAATCAAGGAATCCATAATTTTTTTTTATAGCGCCTCTTTATGTTGCGTCTCGCATGTGATGCCTCCTGTGATATTAAACATCGGACAGGTATTATAGTCAGTAAACATCCGCTGGCATTTCGTGAGTAGAGGGTCTAGGAGACCAGGTACTGGCCAAATGAGGAGTGCTTGTGAAATGCTCAATAACAATGGATCATCTGGATTGCACAGAGTTGGGATGCCAATGTAAAATAAAACTCCGACATTTCTCAGCGCCACCCAAAGGCCACGTCTCGAAGACTATGCAGCTTTTTCACCAGAGTCATATCAAATCAAGCACGCAATTAGTCAGCTTGGTTCGTTCCGGTGCCAGGTCAGAATCCGGGAGGTCAAGCTGAGGAGACAACATGGTGCTAGGGTGGAAATCATTGATGACGGTAGTCGTGTGTGGACAGAGTGACGGAGGTTGGGAGATAGAAGAGAGGAGATGGAGGACAGACAGCGATAGAAACGAAAGAAGAGAGATGGAGAGACGGACGGAATTAAGAGGAAGGCATGACACGAAGGAGGAATGGAGGCAGTCGGACACAACGGCAGAGAAGCGTTGAAGCACAGGCAGAAGCAAATACATTGAGAATACATTGAAACTTGTCAGAGCACAGAAAGAGAGAGAGAGAGAGAGAGAGAGAGAGAGAGAGAGAGAGAG
The DNA here is from genome assembly GCA_020284085.1 of Aporrectodea caliginosa. Classification (NCBI taxonomy): domain Eukaryota; kingdom Metazoa; phylum Annelida; class Clitellata; order Crassiclitellata; family Lumbricidae; genus Aporrectodea; species Aporrectodea caliginosa. The sequence continues at coordinate 549,032 of JACEVL010000468.1, forward strand.
AGAGAGAGAGAGAGAGAGAGCGATACACAGAGAGAGAGAGAGAGAGAGAGAGAGAGAGAGAGAGCGAGAGAGAGAGAGAGAGAGCGAGAGAGAGAGAGAGAGAGAGAGAGAGAGAGAGAGAGAGAGAGAGACAGGGAGAGAGACAGAGAGAGACAGAGAGAGACAGAGAGAGACAGAGACAGAGACAGAGACAGAGACAGAGAGGCAGAGAGAAAGAGAGAAAGAGAAAGAGACAGACAGACAGACTGACAGTTAATGAAGACGCCGATAGTTTTACCCATTTTCTGACAGATAGGTAAATAAAAACAGAGAGGCAAACAGACAGGCAGACTTTCAGTTGTGACATAATTATATATAGATGGACAGAGAGTGACTTGGCAAAAACTCTAAAAAAAAGAGAGAAAATATCGAAAGCAGGCGCGTACAAGAGTGGTGAGAAAAGGAAAAAGAATAGGGTGCACAAAAGTCCACGAGACAAGGCACAAAGAGAAGCACATCTTCCGCAAAGAACAAATGAAAGTAGAAGTGCTCGCGAAAGAATCTCATGGCAAATGCATTACACGAAGACAGAAGAAGTGAGAAGAGAGAAGAGGAGAAGGTAAGACAAATTAAAGGCGACAGACGATGACATAGGATAGAGAGCAAGAGAGAGGGTGGCGGGGACAGGGACGAAGAGATTGGTGACCGGAGAGTGTGATGACTTGAAATCGAGACCTCCTGAAGGCGTCGTTTTGCATGCGTCAACGCTAAGGTCCAATAAACGTAATCAATGCTGTGGCCAATCAACGTCAGTTTTCATTGCGACCTTCATTTGTAACTGTCCAAGGAAATCACCTTCGAATGGATCGCTCGACCGAGAAATTGCACATTTTCATAGGAAACTGATCTCATGCATCCACAGACCGGTGCAATCAAACGACGTGGGACAATAATAGGCTTTACAGAATGCATCCTATGCATGGCCACGCGCAGGGTTCAGTACGTTGAGATAAACATACGAGTTCCATTACAGAAGCACCAATGCTCACATCCGCTGCAGTAGGCCTATACGTCACTGTGACGTGTGAAACGCAATTTTTATTTTTTATTTTTTATTGAGTTTTGAGTTTATTGAACCAGTTGCATTCAAAATCACAAGTACATAAACAGCAATCAAATCAATTTGATGAACCCGGTTAAATTACAGAGACAGTTCGATGGACCTGCACGCAGTATAGGCTATTATAATAATAGTATTCCGCGGTACTTTTTCCGCACAGGACTTCGACGAGTGGGTGCCGTTCCAGATGTCATATCAGTATTTTTAATTAATGTTTAAATCTCTCAGGAATCACGTGTAGCTCGGGGCATTAAAAATAATAATGGTAATAAAATATTTGAATAATTAACTATTGTTGCTTGATTAGATTGAATAGGCTACATTGCTATCGCATCGTTGACCGAGTAGGTAAACAATAATATAGAGTAAGTAAGCTGCTGTTGCTGTATACAACGACCTCTTATGTATAACGGCTGCATATTACACTGTTTAATGGCCCAAGCGCTATGGTCTATGGAATTCGAGGGAGTTGTGAAATGAGATATAGAGAGGGGTGCCGCCAGCTCGGCAAGACATCTTCAGTAGACTAGCGAGAACTCTAGAAGCGCCGTGTAAAAAGTGGAGTTTCACGTTAAATTAAGCATCGAGATTATAGTGTCTAGCTAGGTAGTCCATGGGATGGCGATGCCTTTCAGTCTTTTGACCAAATAATGTTGTCAGACAGGGCGCGCTTAAGAAGAGCATGCAGGACCAAACCCTCTAAGATTGGCATCACCACTTAAGGGACCCACGTCAGAATACCGACGAGAAGGACCAACCATGCAGAAACCAATGCCTAGTCTTTAGGCTCCGTATACAACCAAGCTTAAGAGATGCAGTAAGCAGTTAGTTTTGGAGGTAGACAGAGACAGCCAGGGAAGGATCGAGGAGAACATACGAGATAAACGGTACAGTAGATCAGACGAAGCGGACATTCGTTTAGGTAGTCTAGACTATAAGGTCGCTGAGGTTAATATTCTCGTTATGTGCGATGTAGCTCAAGTAATCTAATATAAAGTCGGAAATGTGTTCATGTTCAGAGACACGTAGCCTACCGTAGGTCTAAATTTATATTAAGAAAGGCAACAAATCCGAAAGTACAAAATTATCCGTTATTCCGATAATTATTACGAAAATTTGCATTCAATGCACTGGCTTCCCGTTGAGCAGAGAACGCAATGTAAAATCTATCCGCTAGTTAACAGGACTACTTTTGAAGTAGCAGCCGACCTATCTTTGCTTCTTCCTTGACCCCTATAGGCCTACAAACAAATACTGTACTCTATCATAGGGCACCGTGACTCCTCTTGCTACTCGTATCATGTCAGTGATGGGTTATCGGGCGTACTTCTTGGCAAATGGCCCGAGGCTTTGGAATTCGCTGCCCAGTTCCGTTCGTTTTGACAATTATTTCATGTCCTTCTGGTCTAAAGTTAAGACTCATTTGTTCCAACTTCCTTAGTCCTTACCCAACGTAGCCTAACTTCTAGTGTGTCTGCCTTATCTGAATTTGACGTGACTTCTAACACGCATAATGATTTTTATTACGATTTCACTCGAAACGGTCATGATGATGACGGCCCTGTGGAAGTTAAATCCATCAGGTTCCAATGCATTATTTTCATAATGATAACAGTGTTACGGGGGTGAAATGGGGTGGTAAGCGTCTCTAAAAGCCTCTGCCACCCAAATGCCCACCACGCCACCTTCACGTGGTACCCCTGTTGGAAACAAAGTGCGTGGTGGACGACCGAGCCCTCGCCGGTATATGCGAGCCCAGAGACAAGGAGTCGGAAGGACGGACGATGAAGGACATCGACGCTCGGAGATGGTGTCTCGTTAAAAACACCGAGAGGAAGGCAACGGGAAACCACCTCTCTAATTTCCCAAGAACCACTTGCAATGACGACGTAGCGGGTGGCGGGGTGCTGCAGGTGGTTGATGGGGGGCGATCGCGTGGGAGAGGGACGGAGGAGATGGGTGGGGCACGTGTTGGGAGGAGGCTCCCTTCTGGGGGAGATCGTGGGGGAGAGTGGAGGGGAGGGGAGGACCGGGGCGGATGGTGCTGGGGTGGATGGCCGGCGGATGGGGCGAGTTGGGGGAGGGGCGCGGCACGGAGAGGAGTGGCGTCATTGGAGGTTGGAACCTGCCGAAGGGCAGAGAACTTAAAGAAGAAGAACAGTGTTACAATATGTGTCAGATTAAACAAGATTTCACTAGGTTAGACTAGACTAAGCAATAGACTAGGGTAGGTTAGCTTAGAACAGACAAGAACATACGGCTTGAATGATTATTGGCGAACTTTTTAATTAACGGGAACGCAAATTAACGCTAACGTAGAAAGCGCCTTTAAGTAGGCCTATAGCTTCCGCTGAAGAGATACTATACAAATTTCAGAGTATACAGTTGCAATAACGATAGGGACTGTGTTGCAGGGAGGGCGGCGGATCTTCAGGAGCCGACTAAATTGATGACTACGAAAGCTGTTTGAACTGTTACCACATTCATCACACATGCGTATACGACAGTATTTGAGTCGATGCTCTTGTAACATAATTATACTACTAGTGCACATATCTAATACATTTATACAGAAATAAAATCGCATTCCTCGATCCCTTCAAAGCGTACGTTGTCGTCAGCTGTAATGTCATAAGACTGTATTAAATTTTCTAAATAAAAGAACGAAGTTATTGTTACTTTTAGTTAAGAGCGCTAAACTAAAGAGCTGTCGGTTTGTTTCGTTTTTTTCCGAAAGCTGAATCACTTTGCACTTTGCTCTGCCCTTTGGTGTATTTTTCGCGTCCAGTGAATTCCTTCCAAACCGCTCCTGAAATTGATCAAGAACTGCTTTTCAGTCTAAGAAGTCTCTGAAACGCTTGTTTGTACTGTTTATTTATGGCCCCATAGATAATCCAATCTACGGCTTGAATAGCAGAGCCGAGAGCCAATCCTATGTCCAGGGTGGTAGTAATGTAGCTTTGTGGTACAATACCAGATGCCTGCATTGCTCTTCCTGCGTGGAAAGGTAACCAGAAGATTACGTATGGACAAACGATTGCAGCTGTCATGCGTGTTGCTCTAAACTCCTTCCGTTTCTTCTTCGCAATTATGTCACTTTCACTAATTACTCCATGTGTGCTGTTACGCTGATTACGTGTAGCTGTCGGTATTTCTTCACTAAATATTTTATTCCGCTGTCTTATTGCAATCATCAGTATCCTGCCGTAAACTAAAATCAAGGTCAATGACACGCAAGAATAATCACTGAGGTCAACGACGACTAGTAGCAACGTAGGATACTTCGAACTGCATGAAGACCAATTGGCATTTATCAGCCAGCAATAAAAGATCAATGTCAGCACAATTCCATAGACCCAACAAAGTCCGATTGCGAACTTGATCTTTCTTTCTGTAATCTTTATTTCATAATGCATTGGATAGACGATTGCAATGTATCGATCTAAAGCAATTACTATGAAGGTAAGATTAATCACTTTCACCGACATTCTCTGAAGAGGAGTAAATATGGCAACAAGAATTTGATATTTGCACGGATCGTTGTAGAAAACATAGATTAGCAGCTGATAAGTTACGTAGTAACTGAGCGTTGGCCCTGAGTGAATAATATCGACAACGGCGAGCCCTGCTACCAGCATATTAGACTTTGTCCAAAGACTGGGGGTCGTTCTGTAGGCAGCAAACAACAAAGTGTTACCGAAAATACCAACGACTACTACACTCAACATCAACGTGCATTTTACAATGACGGAGATCTGTGCAGATGACAAGTTACTCAGATTCGCTTCCCTGGAACTCTTCTCAGCATCAGGTTTATCGGTTGCATTCTGCTGGATCGTAAATAGTTCTGACGTGTTTCCTGGAAGTTCCATTATTCTACAACATGGTTGATAAATGGCTTACCAAAATGGTATTCTTAAACAATTCATCATTGACTTCAAAAAGTCACATAAATTTACACATATAGCGAAGTTTGCGCCAGTTAGTCGTGCTATAGATTATTTCATTGTAGCCGATTGTGGGACACGGTGGCCTATTGGTTAGAGCAGTGCTTCCCAAAGTGGTGGCCCTCAGTTGCCGGTCCTCTGAGTGAGGAAACTGGTCAAATTGTCTCGGAATCAAGAAATGACTATTATATTTTAAAAAGTCGTAACAAAAAAACAATTATTAGGCTAACAGTTAAAGGGGAATAGAGAAATGGAATTGGCTAAACATGGATTTTGATCAATTTGAATACATATTTGAGGAACCTATTTTAGGTGATCGAAAAACAGAAATAATTAATAAATTGGGCACCGGTCCTGATACAGTGGGAATATTCCTGCCGGTCCGTGACACTGAAAAGTTTGGGAAGCAATGGTTAGAGCACTCGCTTTGTTACGCGGAGAATATAGTTTGAGCGTCCCTGAGATAGGTACGATATAGGAACCTTGAGCAAGTCCTTCACTAACATTTGCTTAGCCCTATCGATTGATGCTTGATCATTACAGCTTAATAAATGCGTAATAATAATAACAACAACAATTAATAATAATACAATACAAGAGAAATGTCCTTCATCAAGTCAACATTCCATATGCTCTATAACCATTGCTTCCCAAACTTTTCAGTGTCACGGACCGGCAGAATTAACTTTTCAGTAGCAGTAGCAGTAGCAGTAGTAGGCCTAATAAATTTTTAATAATAAACCACGCAGAAGGGCTATCTAAGTATTGTGCAGTAATCATACAATACTTCCACCATGATACAGCCATTGATGCGTAATGACGATGCTTATGTAGGCCTAATGTAATTCTCCGAAATCTTTCAGGGCCACACAGAAGCCACGCCAGGGAAACCAGCATATCCAGTCCTTTATAGCATTATTCAGGTTGTTTGATCCGTTTCTGCGCCACGTCAGAATCCTGGGAGGTCAAGTCGAGGAGACAGCATATGGTTCTACGGTGGAAATCGTTGATGATGGTGGTCATTTAATTGAGCAATGTAAGCATAAACTTTGCGAAGGTACATATTATTCAGTGCTCGTGAATAAACTGCATGGTGACCTGCGCTTGGCTATCGAGTGGCGCTTTAGAAGTTCAAAGCATACGATTACGATTTCGATTGAATTTAGCCTATTTGTTTAAAATAATTTCCAGGTTTTGTGTCAAATAACATTTAGCTCCTGACAAACAACCCATTATTAACTGTCACATTAGCTATAGGCCGTATAATTTTAATATTCATTCACAAATGTAGGCTATTTTCAAGTTTCAGTAAAGTATTTATGTAGGCCTATAGGCTAGTACATTTAGTCACAGAAATGTTATACAATGTAATTATAGATGAACGAACTTAGGCCTAACAAACTTGCGGAAGTTAAAGAGTTAGTTATCTAGACACCTAAGGGAATTTAAAAGATCGGTTTAGCACGCTTTCGAGAGGTTCAATAAGGTTGCAGTATAATTTTAAGACAAATGGGCATATGCTTGGCGCTTGCTTTAACCTACAATACGATACAACGGAATACAGTAGGCCTACAATGTCACAATAACGATAGGCCAATGTTGTGATTATAGATCTCATCAGAAGCTAACTCACCTTAGCTGATAAGTGTGGCAATAGTAGCAGCGATCTAAGGATCTGTCAACTTCACCTAATAACACTTGTCTTTTATAAGGTAGCTATGCACTAATGTTCATGTCACCAGTGCAGCTGCAGTGGTCGCTCTCTGTCGCACCTGATGCTGCAGTCATAAATTATATATTAAGTTCCACTGGGCATTGACTGCGGCAGCGCCCATGTTGTATGCGCGCGCATTGTAAGCCTATCTATGTAATCGATCAGTAAGACATCGAGAAACTTTGTCACTACAAGTTAAGAATGGCCTCATTATGGCTTGGTTTTAAGCACCATCAGTTGATGTCTTACGTACTATTATACAACGGCGCAATAGAAGTCCGTGTTACTACTACTACTACTACTACTACTACTACTACTACTACTACTACTACTACTACTACTACTACGACCACCACCACCACCACCACCACCACCACCACCACCACCACCAACAACAACAACAACAACAACAACAACAACAACAACAACAACAACAATAATAATAATAATAATAATAATAATAATAATAATAATAATAATAATAATAATAATAATAATAATAATAATAATAATAATAAGGCCTACTAATGTATTTTCTAACCTTTCTTTCGATTTTCACCATAAATTCTGAAGTATAATGGTCTAAACCCTATAAGTAGAATGTTGAGTTCTTTTGACATAATTATTAGATTTACACTGCGAGTCATCGAATGCACCTCCGGAACATTTATGTCAACGAGTCCGTCAAACTGGCAAAGATGCCTTCCCGGACGCACAGTTCCTCCTATTTCTGTCACTAAAACAGCACGTAGGCCCAGGGCCGTCTTAAGGCATGGGCGAGGTGGGCAGTCGTAGGCCTAGGGATTTTAAGCTGCCATCGCCATCTGAACAACTTAAAAGCACATTTTAGATGTTGTCCGCAGATGCCAGACTATATATAGGTCTACAGTATTGTGCGATAGCAGAATCAATCTATAAATTGTTCAGCTTCTTCTCATGCCTCTCTGCTTTGTTGGAATAGTTTCATTGCATGACTACAAGGTATTGAACGTAACATGCGTAACGAGCAGTGTTGTGCACGATACCAAATTTCCAAGACCAAGACCGAGACCAAGACCGCGTGGTTCAAGACCAAAACCGAGACCAAGACCGCGTGGTTCAAGACCAAGACCGAGACCAAGACCGCGTGGTTCAAGACCAAGACCGAGACCAAGACCGCGTGGTCCAAGACCAAGACCCAGACCAAGACCGCGTGGTCCAAGACCAAGACCGAGACCAAGACCGCGTGGTTCAAGACCAAAACCGAGACCAAGACCGCGTGGTTCAAGACCAAGACCGAGACCAAGACCACGTGGTTCAAGACCAAGACCGAGAACAAGAGCGCGTGGTCCAAGACCAAGACCGCATTGTCCAGGACCAAGGCCTATAAGCCTCAAGACCATAAACGCAGTTCTCAATTGTAGTGTTACATATTCCCATAATTAAAATCAGATGCTTATGATATTTATAGTTATAGTTTTGTCCCCGAGTCTGCGAGGTCTCACGAAGAGCACACTAAGCTAAACACACTCTCAACAGGCAGAATAAAAAAAAATTCCAGTAGAGATAAATCCTCCAACAAATACGCAACGCTTGCCCAACTACTGATTTTGCCTTGAGAAACTACATCAGTGTACATGTAAGCATAGAACGAGTAAGCGCATATTACGAATATTAAGATTTTTGGAAATTTACGAATATTGACGAATATTAAAATGGCCAACGAATATTTAAAAAAATTTAAAGTTCCTTTCATTCTTAATTCTTCAAAATACGGGATTAATTGTACAAAATTCCGTGCTAAAAACTAGGCGTTAGAACAGTTACATGTTACAGTTACTCATCCTATAGGGCCTATCAGCAACTTCGCATAGTTTATTGTTCAAGTCTCAATAGGCGATACGGGCCGATCATGTGTTTGCCGGAATTTGCCGCCCCTTGAAAAATACAGCCTTATACAGCCGCCTATATCTCGATCCTACGATCCTATACCTAAAGCTGGCACTGAGCGGCGTAGCTATTTGGTATTTGGGCCCTGACGAGTGACATCAATTTTAAAACAACATACAGCGACTTTATAACTAAGCGCCTCATTGAAACTCATTGAAACGTGAATCTTATTCATAATACTGGCATTATCCATACTGAGTGCAGAGTTTTCAGAGATAGGAGATCTAGACTTCAGAGAGAGACACACACACACCCACACGGAGACAAAAAAGAGACAGAAAGACAGAAACAGACGGACTGAGAGGGAGATACGTAATATATAGAGAGACGGACAAAGCCAGACTGAGAGTGATGAGTGAGAGGGAGACAGCGAGCGAGCGAGCGAGCGAGCGAGCGAGAGAGAGAGAGAGAGAGAGAGAGAGAGAGAGAGAGAGAGAGAGAGAGAGAGAGAGAGAGAGAGAGAGAGAGAGACTTTGAATCGGTTGAACAAATTTGACCTAAATCTGCCTGTAACATTATACACAAAGTTTATCTTTTATTTGGCTCTCACTATGTGCATGAATCACCATTCAAATTCAGCGCGCAAATTTGACTTTTTATTGTATGAATGTTACCAAAAACGTTGTGTGAGCGTCCTCCCGCCTCGGCACCACAAAACTTCTGTGAGCTTCTGTGCCTTTGGCTCTATAGGTTGCCGGGGCCCCTGATCATACATGTTATTAATTAGTAGTCTTAAACTAGTTGTAAACAAAGCAAAAACAGTGACGAATATTAAAAATGCCCTAATATTCACGAATATTTACGAATATTAAGACCTGAAGTCACGAATTCTCGTTCTACGCATGTAAGTCTAACTAATCACTAAAGGACCAGAAGTCAGGGTTAACTGTGTCTCAACGTTTTCTTGTCGCTTCTGCTAAGAAGCGAACAACGAGGTCCTCTCTAGCTTTGTCCTTGGCGGATCGTCGCATGAATTCGAAACTATCTAAGAAATCTCTGAATAACCGGAAATATCGACAACATTAAACAAATATTCCACTCTCGTTCTCACCAAAGGTCAAACCAAAGGCGCAAGGCCAAGACCAAAGGCGAATGACGGAGACCAGACGCCCAAGACCAAGACCACACCTTTAAGACCAAGACCGCACCTTTCAATAACAAGACCGAGGCTAAGACCGGTACATTCAAGACCGAGTCCAAGACCAAGACCGCATTTTTTCGGTCTCGAGACGGTCTCGAGACCACTTCACTGCTAACGAGCGATGTAGGCTCAATATAAACCAAACAGGTTCTCGTGCCACTGAATCACTTCGATAAGAAAATTAACTTCTTGATAAAAATAAATTCTAACGCAGAATCAGCCAAACAATATAGGCCTATATGCTGAAATAAAAGTTTAAGACATTTGCCGCATCCGTTTCGGGTGCTCTTCAGAACGCGTCGCGTGATTTCAGTGATAATGTCTGCCGTCATTATATTCGCAAACGTCAAATTACAGCAGTGCTCGAAGGCATTAGATTGTTTACCGTGCACACCTGTACCTAGTGACACTCAGTTGGCCGTAGCATCAGATTGGCATCGGATACAGTTAACACCTGCAGCCTACGCTGATGACATGTCACTGGCGCTGTATACACGCTCGTTTAGATGGTGTGCCAGATGGAATCGCTCGCCTTCGGTCCTCGTCGGATGTAGCCACATCTGGCAAACCTCTCGAAGACTCCAGCTGAACCCAACGAAGACGGAATTGATTTGGTTGAGCACGAACATGAATCTATGAAAGTTTGCAAACATGGTTGCAAATCTCTACATAGGACTAGGGCGGATTAACCGCTCAAGGCCCCAAGCAAACTATCTACCAGCCTGTACCAGGGCCCTGTCGCACTGCGGTCAGATCGATGGGATGCTGTGAAGATATGCTACAATCAGTGTTGAACAGGTTGTAAAAACGGCCGATTACATGATTGACTTCTTGAGTCTTCTTCAATATTGCAAGATGGTTATGGATCAGCAGAACTGAGAAGCTGAACTTGATGAATATGTAGCAACCTCACGTGGTTGGTCATCAACAGAATAAGCAATGCCGAAAGCTCAGTCCGACCGAGTCAACCATTAGGTAGAGTTTTAAAAACTTGTACATGGACTGTGTGCCAACACTGCCCAACAGTACATGTAGTGTGGTTAAAAAGGTCAACGCACACTCGACCAAACTGTTACAAACCACCAAAATAATGTTCAGCCATCATACGAAGGTTGCCATAATCTTACTACTTTAATGTATGCTATTTCCATAATATTATTATTATAGGCTACTATAGTGTCTTAAAAATAAGTAATTTCTTTGTCATTCTTTTAAGAGTGAAAAATCCTCAGCAACTATCCATTTCTGCAATGTCATTTTATTCCTTGAAGAGATTGAAAATTATTAGCAATTTATTTTCATTCTTTTAAGAGTGGATAAAACCTCAGCAATTTCAGTTTTTATTTCTATCATCGTCATTATCATTATTATTATTGTAAGTATATTTATTGAAGTCTGAAACCACTCCTATGAGCACTAAAATAATAGAGCAATTTTCTTAAGACGACAGCTTAAAATGCTACCATTACAATGTGGAAACTCAAAAAATTTCTAAACTTGGGAAGGGGCACATCCCCTCCCCATACCCCTCGCTCTGCTCGGCGCTCCGCGCCTCGGCATCTCCCCACATTCCTTGATTTTCCCCCCACGGAAGAGGAGGACTACATTAAACATTGCCCAACAAGGGTTGTGATAGGCCTATAATTCGGCGGCATCGACATAGTAAATTTGGCGGAAGGGTAGATCCAAGTTGAGTGAGTTGAGTAGGCCGTAGTTCAAAATTGCGAACTGCCCTACATGTAGACCTGGCAGACCTGCAAATAAGATAGCTTACTTTGCAAAGGATCTACTGGTGCTGTACAAATAAAGGCTCTAGGCAGTCATTTTAATCAAAAATTCCAGCGTGACAGAGATGCAGCCGCCGCTACAAACACATTATCCAGGTTTGTCTATGAAATTGTAGGGGAGAGTGGCCTGCATTGGGACACTTTTTACATTCTAATGCATATAATTGGTGTTAGTTGTAGTACGTATATTTTGTTGTCATTATCAGAAACAGCAACGTCTTGTGAATCGAATATAATAGGCCTAGGCCCTATATACTGCAAAATTATTGCATTAATAAACCATTAAAATTTAGTATTTTCCTCACTGGTAAAAATCGTCCCAATGCAGGCCACTATGGCCTGCATTGGGACACTGCATGGATTAAGCAACTGATCTTGTTCTAATCATAGAGTGTAACAGATCATATTGCAGTTGAAGATGATATTCTGTTTAACAAACTATACAGTAAATTATTATCATTTTGTCCCTAGGCACCTCAGATCCACCAACAATCAAAAACTTAATATTTGTAGGGGTTCGTGTCCTGCATTGAGACACTTTTTACATTTTAATGCATAAAATTTGTGTTATTTGTAGTAAAAAATACGTCTACTCAAGTCATAAAATATACAGTAAAACTATTAAATTTAATTTTCTATGAAGAGCCTGTATTGGGTGACTTTTGGGTTTGTCCCAATGCAGGCCATGAGTGCATGTTCCAATGCAGGCCATCAATAGCCGCTGACGTATTTTTCAGATAATACAAAGGTTATATTCGTATGACCTCCTAATTTCACCATATGCTTCGCAATATACTGTCCTAAATAGTTCACCGAAATTTTTCGCTAAATTGGCACCAGATATTTAATGCATTGACTGAGACTGTATGAGTAAAAATTTACTTTTTTAGCCTGAAAATGGAGATTTGCAGTATCTCTGTCAAAAGCTTTTTAATTTGCAGCATAAGACGCCTGATCATTCTGTACATCAAAAATACGTTCGCTGGGCGACGCCACACGCGATAATATATATAGGCCTAACCACGGCTTAGATACCACCACTGTCCCAATGCAGGACATGTCCCAATGCAGGACATTCTCCCATAGTTGTGGGAAAGTGTTTTTAATTTACGGAACGCAGTGATAGCAATATAGACTGTGAAAAGGCCTGCGAATAAGCTGCATGGTTCCCGCGACTTCGCTTTTGGGCGCTGCAGAAATTTCGAAGATACAATTATTCTACCGAATGCAATGAGTAACCATAGGCCTAATAGTTCGCTGGTGTCACGAACTGGCGCGTTTTAACATCTGTAGCCTAGTCAAACTTCTAGAGTTTGAGCGTTATTTAGGAAGACCACTTTTGGAAGTAGCCCTACACCTACAATTATTTAAGAACAAGTTAGTAACTGTAGGCTATTATGTTGGGCGAGTTGCACTTAGTTGGCAGTTATAAGAATTTGTAGGCCTATACGCTTTGTTTGGACAACATCAATAGCTTTGTCATCACAAATCATCGGCCTATGTCTGAACATTGCCGTAACTCAGGTTGTCGGTAGCGGGTAGCGTAACTGTTTTTGATACATTCTTCGTCTTAAGCACAAACGCGACATCAATCCAACAGCAGAACAACCCAGCTTACCAGCTGATTTGCATTGATTCTTTTTGGGGGCGTGGTGTCCGAAAAAGGTAGGTGTCATCCAACAATGGAAAAAGGACGACCACATCTATTTTGAGCTATTTCAGTATGCTTTAAACACTAACTTCAGTCACTAAGCAACCTGTACTGCATCGGATCATTAGTTTACCTCGCTGGGTGCAGGTCATAGCCTACATAATCTGTAGGCCCTATCAGGTGTTGAATAGGCGTCTATGGCTACCACGCTTCAATAGATGTTGAGTTAGAGTGCGGGCACTCATGGTGGTCCTACACCACAACCTCGATGCCTTCCAACAATGGCACCCGAGGAGTCTTGAGACTTACATTAACTGCACACATCACCAATGTAAAAATGTTCAGCTGCACAGGGCAGACCTCGGTCTCAAGAGATGATCAAAACAAGAATATGCTGGATTGGCATTTAGCCAAAGAGCAACAGAGGGGGTGGAAACCGAACAGAACAGAGTAGGCCTATAGGTGTAAGCTCTCGTCTTCTATGTAGCCGAAATATTTAACCTTGGCCTTATCTGGGCAGGAAAGAGGGTCATTATCAGGTAGAGAGTTCATCCATCTGTGAGCTCAAAGGAACAGTATTCGTTCAAGTTTTATTTGAGTAGTCTAAAGAGTGGGAAGAGTCATTCAGTTCTTTCAATCAACAATCCTTTTTCTTCGGACATGGGAGCCTTAGCCTCCTGGCATGTGAGCTCTTTCATGCACTCCACCCTCATGAAGTGGAACCTGGCAAGTACTGTCAATAAACTAGTTAGCTCTTTGCAATCACATACCTATAGAGAGGGCACTTAGTGAACTTTTCGTAAATGGAGGATGCTGAAATCAAATAATCCAATTACAACATAAACTTTTGATGCCCTTTGCAAATATTTCCTAAGAAAGAAGACTTGACATTGCCTCACATTGAATGTTAACAGTGAACTAAATTTGTAGTTGTATCCTGATCAGCTTTATACCGGTAAGTAAAATACTGTATGGTAATTGACTCCCATAAATTAGAGAAAAATGTTAAACAAGAGGTTCGATTCCATTCCAGTGTATCTCTGCTTTGTTCCACCTAAAACAGAAACGAGAAATTCATTCATGTTTTCTACCAATCATTTTTATTCACAGCAGTCAGTTTGTTTTAAGTTACTTCAAGCACATAAGTCTTCCATACAGGCCAACATTACAGAAGTACCGAAGTAAGTAAGTAAGTAAGTAAGAATATTCTTTATTGAGAAGTACTAGCAAACGCACAGCACTGTACATGGCAAGATTAATACATTCAAACAAACAAATGGTGGATGTCTTTCAATCAGCTGTGGCTGAACGAGACGCAGACCAGTGTATGTGTTGGTTGGGCACACGACAGATGCAGTCAAGCACTGATGATGTTAAAGTCATGATTCTCTTCAGCAGCTCATTACCGACAACCTGGCAATTATCAATGGCTAATCACATGAAATTCCATTTGCTGTGCCAGACATGGATCATAAGGCACTGTGTCTCTGTGTAGATATCTTGGAGAATGCTATATAAATGTCTTCAATGAAGCAAATAAATTAATAAATCTGTTGTCCAGTACTGCAGTCATCTTCCTTCACTTACTTGTCATGATGTGCCTGGATTAGTGCAATTCCATCCTTGCAGGTCTGCTAAAATTTTGGTTGTGCCAGATCCAGTCCATCTTTAACCTTAAAGTGAGTTCGCTATACAGTCCTAAGAATAAGATGTTCTGTTAAGTCTGCTTACTTGGTCCGGATGCAGAGCTCGACTGGAGAAACTACATCTTCTTCGGGTGGTGGACAATAAAAAGCATCCATATTATCTAAAGTATCAAAATTATCCAGATAAAAGCAGAGCATATTTATGCATGTAATTTGCAACTGAATTCTGCAAGTTTTGTTTTACAATTGTTACTCCAGATACATCTACAAAACTTAATTCTTATCTGTATTCATATTCAAATGTACTACACTTAAACCTCTCATGCAGACTTGCAGAGGTAAAAGGTCATGTTAGAAATCGCTCATTATGCTAACTTTAGAATAAAGTATAAGAAATGAAAGCTTTTAGGAAGTCCATCATAATATGACAGATTCAAGATTGTAAATGAGTCATCCAGTGATAATCACTGAGCTGTTATATATCACTTTAACTGTAATTGACCAAATATTTTAGCTGCACTAAAGAGAAGCTAATTAGAGGTATTATGTGATGCTTGACTGCTGATGAATGATTCATGGTTAAGATGATGTCAGCACAATGTCATGTTGCAGCAACTAATGCAGAATAAATGACAATCTAAGATTGGCAACGAAGAACAGCATATAGTCAAACACATATACAGATAGACACAGACAGACAGACACAGACAAACACAGACAGACACGACACAGACAGACACATCTCAGCTATATATCAATAATGATACAGCCGAGCAGGACTTACGATTTTATTCTACAGGGAGTAAAGAGATCAGTAGGATTTGATGAGATATAGAACTGACCTATCGTTAGTTTTATTTCGTCATTCTGCTTGTTGAGGCAGTTGTAGTAGTAAAGGTCAAACTTCTTTTCTGCCTTCCAGTCTGACAGAATAACTTTTTTTGGCGAGAATAAGACACTGAAATTATTCTCAATTTGCAGAAGCCAGATTGGATATTTGGGAGTCTTTAGATATGTTCCAACCTAAACAGTATTCAAGGACAGTTAATATTTGAAACATCCAACTCTGAATGATTTAAATAAGATAAAAAACTGCTTAATGCACTGTCAAGACTGCCTTCGTGTCATCGTGTGTAGTGTATGTAAAAAGCAACACCATTCCTGGGTATGATGCACCTCCTGATTAAACGTGATCTGGAACAGGGATGTCATATTTAAGTCAGCATTCCTCATTATAGTGCAACTCCCTATAGGTAGCATTAATTTCTGAAAGCAACAAAAACATAAGAACTAGCCTATTGAAAACTCACAAGTCTTGTCTTGTCTAAGACAGAGCCACAAAGAAAGCAACCGAGACAAGAGACCAGATGGGGCTACAATTGTTCCCTGGGTGACAGGAAAATATCTGGCTTGGTATGACAACAGTTGTATATAATTGTGCAGCATCTCATACTGCTAACACAACAAATTCAGCTTGGGCAACGACTGACGGACATCGGACGGCAAGCCACTCATAATGCTAAAAGTACAGGGTTGACATCGAGATCTTTTCTTGCCAATTGCCTTCAAACAAACAATTAACTCTGCAAGAATTGATGTCATCTATGATGTCTATGGCATTTACCAGCATATTTCCATCTGGTGCTATAATGCCATAGCATTCTCAGGCAAGTTGATTGATGTTGCACAGGACGACGCCTCAATTCCATTAACAGCTGATGGATTTAGCCTACTCTTACCTTGAGTAAAAAAACAAAAATAATAATAATATTAACAATAACAAAACTTCTGTAAATGGATAAAAAGGCAAAAAATCCTACTGACCTCCTCACATGATGATGACTTCTGGCATTCGGACAGAGACAGAAGACCAATCTCAGAGCGTGACACGATTCCTTTTTGAATCATCTTGTTGCCATCTCCATCCCTAGTCTCCTGGTCATTGTTGAAGACGTGTGTGACAGCATTTCCAGTCAGAAACAAATTCAACAGCTCCTGCAGAATTGTTGGAAACAGTAAAACCATAATAATACAACAAATGTAGACATAATGTCATATGAATCACTGAAAATGAATTACATATCTCAGTCGCAGCCTCTATCTTGAGGAATTTCCTCTTCACTCTGTATCTCGGATGTGAACCTTAATGCATCACATAGCATTAACAATACATACAGCCCACAGGAAGAAATTGATTGTTCTAAGTTAGTCAGCATCATTCACCTGCATGCATGTATATGAACATTTATATAGCACCTTTCAAAAACAAAGGCACTAAACAGCTACAGTTACGTAAAATCTTAACTTACTTCATCCAGCAGATGTTATTGAAGTGCTATACAATTTATATTACTACATAGCATCACATATAAAGGTTTAGTCGATGATGCTGTGTCACCTCAATACTCATAAATTTGAAGTCTCAGTCTTGGATAGGCTCTTCATACTTCATTTCTTATAAGTAGAGTTCCAGAGTCTGACAATTCAGGTCTCAACTTAAGACTTATCTATTCAACTGTTACCTGATTTCTGTTACCTGATTTAAAAAAACAGTTAAAACAGTACTTGGTATGTAACTCTTAGCACTTGCGCTGACAGTTGACAGTTTTATAAAGCATCCTAGAAGTAGCCACTGCTACTGACGATGCTACGGACATTGTTGTAATTACAATTCCAATTCTGGTTTCCTGAACCTATTGGATTTTCATTGAATTAGGGTTTTTAATATGATTCCAAGTGAAGTCTTCATTAACTGGTACTCATTTTGAGTTATCATAAAGCACAAGCACTTAGCAAATGGTGCAATAAAAGCCAAGAGGTTAGAACAGATTACACAGATTGGAACAGATAATTGTGTCTTCCAGTTGCTAAATGACATTAGAAATCATTCACCTGAGAACAGCATCCATTGCTTTCGATCAGTCTCCCATTTGGATCATCCATGTTGTCATGCACTCTAATCAAAATAAATAGGCAAGTAAAGTATCTGGACAATTAAAATAATGCTTTTAGTGCCTCACAAAAGCACAAAAACATAAGAAAGCAGATATCATGACAAATCAGTTGGCACAATTGTGTTGGGCCATCTAATATTCTGTAAAACATACTAGGTATGCTAGAAAGACATGTAAGAACAAGTTCGACAAAAATCTATACGTAAATGGCTTAAACCCTTAACCGACAAGGTGTACTAAAAGTTAATGGAAAAATAATCCTTCTCATCATTAAAGAATTAAAGACATGGTTCTCTGCAGTCCTGGGATTAGAAAACAGGGCATCAGTATGGTAATTTTCTTCTTCGTACAATGAAACAGTCTTGCAAATCTGGCTGACAGAAGGAAAAGTATTAAAAAAATAAAACGATGCTTTAGGAATTTATTTCTGGACAGCATTCTTGACAAAGTAAAGTATTCAACTCAGATGCCCATCTTATAAGACTAGAAACTCAACAACTATGCTTACCCTTGAATTGTATGGGATAAGATGACTGAATACACACTGAGGATTAGACCTGGTCCAGAAATGCACCTGTACTGCAACACAATCACAAAGACCTTCATTTAACTCAATACACTACATGTATAAGCATAATAATACTGAAGTACACGGACGCTGATCATATGGTGAACTTTGGTGACTGGACACCAGCAATAAGTGGAGAAGGGAACCTACCCATTGGTCAGATCCTGGTAATATTGGAGCTCAAGATTGGTAAAGGCAGCTTTACCAATCCGTGAGTTAGTGTGAGTCTGATGACTCGCACAAACGTTTCATTCTTTACATTCTTTACTCACTCATTGGTTTACTACATTTATGCTATGCTACATTTTGCAAGATTTTTGAAACGAAATGAGAGGAGCAATAATTTGATAGTTATCAAAAGAGAAAGAGACAGCTTTGAAGAAGACAGTAAATTGTCGCATGAGTGAAACTGGTAGGAAAGCAGCATCTAGCGAGAGAAGTTGAGTTGATTATCACAACTGGGCTAACTACTTCACAGCATCATTTCAGAAGCGTAGTAGGGACAGAGTCTAATAAGTATGACAAGCACTGTATCTAAGGCACATTGCTTATCAGGAGCAAAATGAGAAATGAGATCACGAATTTCAGTCAGAGTCAATGGCTGCAATAAGCAATTAGGCAATTAGACATAGGTATACATTAGCTATACCAAGGGCATAAGGAAGACATTATAAACACTAAAGCGCTGAGGATTGCTGAAAACATAGCTACACCAGACATTAGGTTTGTCAACAGATATGAGATATGCTGAAGATATTATCTAAACAAACACATCTGGTATGCCACAACTGTAAATTTTTTACACTAAACTTAGGAGGTATGTTGAAAATATCAGCATAAATGAAAACATTTGGTAAGCCAAAGCGGTAAGGTATACCAAAGACGTCAGTTAAACAAGAATCATTTAGTGTTCCCAAGATAGAAGGTGATGGTGTGCTGAAGATGGTAGTTTTAACAAAGTACACCAGCTGTGTCAGAGAAGCTAAACACTGCCTACCTGGTCAATATTCTGGGTGAGAAAGTACAGTAAATCTTCATATCTGTCCAGTGTAACAACTAGCACCTAACACAATGCACAACATTCAACTCTCCAATTTCATCTTCATTATTATCTTCTATGCACTGACATCTAATCAAACGTGAACAACGTGAACAACTAACTGTTGGAGGCCAGAAATGAATTAAGTTGCATGTGTGCAACAAACTGTGGCATAACATAACACAACATCATGCAACATGCTAATAAAATACTGCAGCACAAAGAACCATAACGTAATGTGATGCAATGTAAGTTAACACAAAGTTAATGTAATGACTGCATCATGGCTAGGTTGAAATGAAGTTACCAAAGTTTTTTCCACAGAAGTTTTTTCTACAAAGTCAAGAGCAATGCACTCAGAATGAGGTAAATATCTTTATGATATTTTGTAATAGCAATTGTAATTAGTAACTTTGATTGCACCAGTGTTTAACACACATGGCATCAACGGATAGTGAACTAAATCCAGGCTGTGATCAGGTCAATATCCAAAATATAAGTCCCTAACACAGAGACAGCCTATGGTGGATAAACCATTTGAAAGAGCCAAGTCTTAATATTAAACATAAGCAAATGAGCAGAATGGACAGAACTATAGAGTTTGAAATTTATATGTTTATATGCAAAAAAAGTTCACTAAGACAAGTTCTAGAAGGAATGACCACAGACAGATAGGTAATCCGATGACCTAATTGTAGAATGACAAGTCTATGAAATAAGGACTGATTTTAAATACTGTGGTCGGCCAGAGTTCAACATTTTTTAATCTAAAGCCCAAATTTGAAACAAATCTTTTAATGAACAGGAAGCTAATGCAAAGACTTAAACACACAGGTTATATGAGTACATAAATTGTTTGGAAATGCACAACTTCCTTTAAATTCATCTGTTTATGAATAATAAGCAACTTCTGAGGGAATGTAACTATTTGTTTTTTCTAATCTTCCCAACAATTTGCTAACAAGTTGATCCTTTCTTTGAAGTTTGATATTCAAATCAGCTCAACAGTTGCTTATGTCAACTTGGGTTCAATAAAATTTATGGTTATGGTTAAAATGCCAAGACATTTAAGAGCTTGTTAGTAAGCATTATTAAAAACCCTCAATTTAGAAAGGCTGAACAGACAAGATGAATATAGTTGGCATGCCCAGCAGTTACAGAATTCTGTCAGACCTTTTCCGTTATGCCATCAGTGCGAATGCTGCTTGGATTCAGGTGAGCCTTCTTTCCCAATCTAACAAACAAGTTCTTTTAGTCAGTTTACAGTAACAGACACAAAACACTTAATCTGTGAAACTTTAAATCCATGCCTAATAAAAATCTACATTAAATGCAAAATTCACAAGGCATTCAATTCATTGTGTAAAACTAAGCTCACAGTATTCTTTTCGACCATTGAAACAGTTTGCCAATTGTATTTATGAATACAGATTGTAGTGACCAATACTCCTCCTTTCACGTAGACTTACTGCTCATAATGAACTCTTTAGCATCATTTTGGCTGAAGTACCGAGACCCTCCAATCAACTTCTTTTAAGAAGTGCTGTAAAAATTTACAATTACTATTGTCTTGTCTTGTCTTCAACCATCCTCGATCTGAGGGTTGGTCGCTCCATGGACAAGTCTTCTCCACCTTTTCCTATCTTCCGTCTCTGTCAACAATCGATGAAAAGGCATATTCATCCATGTGCTGATGTTGTTAAGCCATCCCATTCTCGGTCTTCCCCGCGTCCTTGCTCCTGGTACAGTTCCCTGTATGATCTCCTTTTCCAGGCAGTTTCCCTTTTTCCTCATCAAATGCCCAAAGTATGTAAGTTTCCTTCTTTTAATCTGATCGAGTAGACTTCTTTCCGTTCCTGTTTTCTCTAACACCCACTCATTTGTTCTTTTTTCTATCCATGATACTCTCAGAATCTGTCTTAGGCATTTCATTTCAAACACATTTATTCTTTTTTCCTCTTTTTTCTTGATAGTCCAACTTTCACACCCGTATGTTGCCACTGGCCATACCAAAGCCCTCATGAGTTTCATCTTTGTATCCATCTTTATGTTATGGCTTTTCCATAATTGTTTACAATTACTATTACAGCATTTAAAACATTACAACACTCTAAAGTGATAATATGATAATTGACAATGCCTGTCATTAGCACAAGATTGGTTGGTAATATAATATGAAACAATGAACAAACACAGTACGATACAATATATTAGTGACAATGAAGTGAAAATGCCACGAGATACCTACTCACATGGCAACGACTGCCTTCTTCTGCTGACCAGCCTGCCAAAAAATAGCCGCCAAAGCAGCCGCTAATGTTGCAGCCTTCTCCCAAACAGTAGGCCCCCGGCTACAACACCAATCACAACAAATATCATGTCTAATCCAATCTAGTGATTTCTGCCAACATATCATCATCAAATCATCAAATATTCGTTTAATATAAATTCAGGTTGACAAAACCGCAAACTGAAACAGATAATTCTGTAACATATAACCTAATCATTTCTACAGCACTGTTACAAAACGGGAAAGACATCAATTGATGGTCACTTCAAGCTACTCGTCAGTAAAATTAGTTAAAATTAGTACTCATTTGAGCCTATGTGTTGTAGTACCTTTTTAAATTTCTAAAGGTCCAAAAATACCAAGTAATGATTCATCTGTTTTTTCACTGGAAAAAATTGTTTACTGATAAAAATTCTGTCCACGTAATGCTTCTGTCTAAGTGTTTCATAATTGGTAATTGTAACAAAAAATTCTATAGCACCTCTTAAAGCATGGTAGCATGCTTCTGAGATCTTTTAAAAAGGGGCTACATAAAACTAGTTACAATAAATTACATAATGCTGGATCCTTGTTACAACATGCACTGCTCTAATGTAATACTGACATAACATGATTAGGGACATTAAAATTTGTTTCAGCTTAAGTGCACAACCACATTATAACACAGCCCTGTTGTAACATGTTTCATACAACTGTTAAATGTAGAAATGCATCTCCAGTATAATTTTCAGACTGAAAAAAACTTTGGAATGTTTAGTCTTACTGCAAGCAATCTTACATAAATTTCAGTTAGAAGGACTATTTCCATACGTGTAAAGTCACGCAAAGAAATTCAGAATTGAAGGCAATATGAATCTCAAGTACTGTACAAAAAAGTGAGTTATATTAAACTTGTTTAAATACATATACCTGTGTCTAGCTTTTACTTATGCCCAATGTTATCACCTACTATTCATATTTGTATTAGGTTGAATAGTTTAGCCAATTATTCGTATTTGGCCAAATAGTAAACAAAATGCTATTTGGTTCAGCTCTAATGTAATTGTAGACTTTAAATATAAATCGTTCTAAGTACTTATCAGAAGCACTGAACTTACCAGCTAAGTATTGTTAAAGTTCTTTAATAGCAAGTTCACCTGTATGCAAATGCTGCTAAAAAACTGGTTAAGAGTACAACTTGGTGCCTTTTGCACATACAATGAGTCCCATCCAGCATTGACATCATGGTCAGAGTTCCTGGTACATGTTTTACCTAAGGATACTTGACCATTATCTTGTCATCACCATAAATACCTTTCCAGCAGTCATTCCAAGACAGGGCAAGTTACAAAAACTTAAATTTATATCAGGCCATCATCAGCATAGAAACTAAAGCTTCAAGACTAGTTACATATAAACAGATTAGATTTTGTCAGAAACCTCTGATTGAACAGCTTCAGATTCTCTATGAACAGCAGATGTCGCAGAAGAAAAGCCTGAACAACTGAAAAGATCCCACATGGTCCACTCTAAAAAGAAATTATGATACACTTTTATACAGGCTTGCTTGCTTGAATATTTAACTGCACACTCATGAGACTAAAACTCAATATATAGAGCTTCCATTGGAAGCCACGAGATTTGTAGTGATGATATAGCCATCATAAAACTACCAGGTAAATGAAATTAGGCAACGACATATTCCCTGACTGAATAATTCAGAATTTACATTATAATGATGCATTTCATAACAAGACTCCAGTGTACTGCTGATACTATTTCAGAGCTCACATCACAATTATGCATTTTATAGCAACGTTCTAGTGTACTGATGACACATATGTAAGAAGTCTTTTGAATGACTTGCTCAGGTGCTGAAGTAATAATCATTAAATTTTGAAGTGAAGCGATATTTACTAATTGCCCAACCCCAGGCATGTGCAAGTTCCAAGCAATAACCACGAACAATGTCATTGAAGTCGTTGTTTCATCACCAGCAAAACAGTGCCCGCCTGACATACTTCCAGCTTGGTTGATGAAGAAGGCAACGCTGCTGCTGGCGTCTTTCATAGCTTGGATGTTCAATCATTCCTTTGCCATCGGTTGTTTCCTGTCCAAATGGAAGTATGCAATAGTCAGGTCACTCCTTCAGAAAGCTGGAACCGAGGAATTGTCACCTGCAAACTTCAGACTGGTCTCAAATCTAACATTTGTATCAAAAGTAATTGAGTGCATTGCCAACCATCAGCTGACTGAGTACATGTCTGAATCTCGCCTTCTTCCTCGGTTTCAATCTGCCTACAGGTTTGGCCATTCCACCAAGACTATGCTTCTTAAAGTGTTCTCGGATGTAGTCACTGCCATAGATTCAGGCCAACTGGCGCTTCTATCACTACTTGATATGTCGGCCGTCTTCGACACAGTCAACCACGACATCTTGATACAGCGACTGCTGCACTCGTTCGGAATCAAGGATAGAGCATTCAGTTGCTTGAATCCTACATAAAAGGGCGCACACAATCCGTCCATTTGGCGGGGAGGAGACATCACCTAGACTGGTCACCTGCAGACTGCAGTGTTCCAAAAGGATCAGTGCTCGGTCAGTTACTTGACAGCAGTACCTTTGCTCTTGGTGATGCAGAAGTTCGACCAGCTGACACCATCCGCAACCTTGAAGTCCACTTTGACAGCTGTTTGACCACGAAGGACCATGTGAGTCAAATCGCTCAAGGCTGTTTTTACCAACCGCGTCATATTAAAACCATCCGCAGATTCTTTCCAACCCTACCACCATCATCTTGGTCAACAGCTTCATTGTCTCCAGGGTTATGTACTGCAACAGCATACTGGCCAGCTAAACCAGATACAGTTGGTGCTCAACTCTGCTGCACATCTCATATACGGCTGGACACCATCTGTCACTACTCTGCTGCGTGATAACCTACACTGGCTGCGTGTTCCTCACTGGATAACTTACAAACCAAGATTGATTATAATTTACAAAGCAATGAATAGCCTTAAGGTATGGTTCACTGTTTTGGTCAGTACTTGCTATACACTGGTCCAATTCTTAATCGCTACACTCTCTAAAACTTGGCCTGGAGCGGCAGATTGTTAAATCTACCTCTGAATGTCTGTTAGATATCGAAACTTTCCTCTTCCATGATTTAGCGGATTGGTTTGAGCACTTGCCTTGCAATGCAGAACATGTGGGTTTAATCCTCCTCTGAGATACAAAAGTTGCTGCTCACTGATGTAGGCTATCATGTCCAGTCATGCTACAATGCAGGCCCAACATGGTTGTTGATGTACAAACGCATTGAGTTTAAGATTTCAAAGCTATGCGCAATTGCCTTAAGGCTGTGCTTCATCTAATCTCAGGGAGTAGTTTGTCTGTAAATATTTAGGGATGACCCTGAATGAACCATTAATCCAATAATGTAGCAAGCAAACCTTCTTCTGAATGATTCCATACTGCAACTTGGGATGATCAGTCAAAGAAAATCCTTGAAATTTCCATTCATCTCGAAATGTCAAAGATGAGCTTCCAAGAACAAGCTTTTTCAAATCCTAATGTCAAATAACAACAAAATACCAGAAATCACAACATTCACAGTTGTGACCATCTTCTAAACAACTAGCATACATAAGCTGCCATCATTATCATCATCATCAGCAGCAGCAATAATCTATTCACGCTTCACTGAATACACCAACACCTCAAAATTAAATTACAACCAGGCGAATTTATCAGCCAGCAGCTGATGAATTCCTGTCCTGCAAGTGCTGGATGGCCCGAGGAATGTTCTCATGATGCATTTTCTACCACTTGCAAAGAAGTGCCAGTTGGTAAGCATAACCGCATGTTGCAGACTTCATTCACACTACTGCAATACAGACTAGGAACTCCGAACTGTCACATCTGGATGGAACTGTGTCTTTGTATGAGGGAGCCTATCGTGACATGCTAGTTATCTGAAGACTATTGATTTACAAATGAACTAGCTGCTCTTAATGAATTTAACACTGCTTAGGGTAATGAGAGTGCAATACTATTACAGGTATTTAAAAGGTGCTAGACAAGTACATACCAGGGTAATGCATACATACATACCTGCCAGTACATACATACCTATATACATACATGCAAACAAATCCTTTATATACAATTATTTACTGCCATCTGTCAACTTGCCATTTTTTAAATATATAAGAAGTACGTTCTATTTCTCAGAGATAATGCAATGAAATATTTGTATTGCTGTTCTATTCAATAATTTGCACCACACATAACAGAAAAGTAAGTGGCAAACCCTTAATAAACCTGTTTCATGTGCTTCTTATTCTGAGTCAAGCCCTTGAAAACAATATATAACTACCTGGGGCAAGATCTGGTATTACTGTAAAATACGTGCAGTTTTGCACTTAAATGAAGACCAGCTGAGACTTGTTCCAACAAATGAAAAGAAGAAGTTACCTTGGCAACCTCAAGCTGCAATGGCATAGGCTGAAAATGTTGAACACTGTGCAGCTCTTTCACTTGGAGAAAGTCTTTGTCTGTGGAATGACTTGCTTCAACATCAGAGATTTCTGACTCTGTTGTCTCACAAACATATTCAGCAGTTTCTTCAGCTTTTTCTGTTACAGAGCCTCCTTTGACAGATGCTGTTTCACCATTCTTTTTCAGATCCAGCCTACCTGCTTTCTTTATTTGCTCTAGTTTCATTCGAAGATTAACCTTTCCCTTATTTTCAACAGAAGGCTTATCAACTAAAATATCAAGTGTTTGTTCATTAATCTTTTGCTCAACCTTAACATTTTTGTCTTGTTTCTCATTCTGTTTTTCTACAATTTTGGCATAAACTAAAGGAGGTTGAAGAATCGACTGTTCCTGCCTTACGCTAATCATCTTGCTAACAAATATCGGAGGTAAGCTTAGTTCTCGGTCATTTCCTTTAACTGAGGTTTCAGTCAGTCTACCTTTCCATAGAGCTTTGTCTTCAACTTGTCTTGTTAAAAGAACAACTTCTGACTTCTCAGAGACATCTCTGGATTGCCTGCAGTCTGTGAGCTGGAGATAGAATAAATAAACATCATTTGTAATTCTTAACAGTGAATGAAATTCTGATGTGCAAGAAACTCTAAATGCTAACTCTAGATGCTAAATCTTCATGGAACACCAGGCACGTAGCAAGACTTAAATTCAAGAGGAGGCAACGTCACAGACCACTGCAAAATCCTGGTCTTTGGAGTCATTAGTCAATCGAAGTTCTAGTATATATAAAAAAAGGAAGAGGAGGCAACTGCCTCCTCGTGCCTCCATGTAGCTAGGCATATGTGGCACACGCTGGTACATGTATGCTTCATTATGCAGTGAATGCTAGAACATAATGCAATAATTGGAGATAATGAGCCAGTGGGCTTATTTAGCTTTAGAACATAAAGTTCTAGATTTCATGTAAATTCCTTTGTGAGATTTTTGAGCCCCTACATATATGTTCATTAACATACATACTGATATTTACATACATGCATAGTTGCATACATACATACATGGATATACATAAATACATATTATCCCTATTACCACATTGCACTACAGTCACAACA
Organism: Aporrectodea caliginosa; assembly: GCA_020284085.1. Taxonomy (NCBI): domain Eukaryota; kingdom Metazoa; phylum Annelida; class Clitellata; order Crassiclitellata; family Lumbricidae; genus Aporrectodea; species Aporrectodea caliginosa. The sequence goes on from JACEVL010000468.1 coordinate 576,386, forward strand.
GCCAACATCTGACCGCTGACATCACACCAGATTTCCATCACGTTAAAATTGATAAAATGACAAAATACTAGATACTTTTATAAACAGGGCACTTGATGCTGAAGGAAAGCAATCTAGCATTTGACAGAGATTCTATACATGCATTTTACCACCTCTATCATGAAATGAATGCATATAAGGTCTTAAATCAAGTATAGAATAAGGTGTTTGTGAAGTCGGCCCTTGAAAGAACTTACCAGTATGGGCTTCACTACTCTCTAGTATGGCAAGAGACAAAGTCCCAAATAACTGAATACTACTGTTGTTTACTTCAGGGTAGCACAACAAACAAAGCAGAATGCTTAGGTAATTTAACATTTTAACGACGAGAGTGTACTAAAGTGACTGGAAAACCAATGCAGCTTGTCGTTAAAGTGTTAAAACAGAACTAGAATTGAATTATCTACCCAAAAGGTGGCAATTAAGCCATTGCAGTAAAAGAGGAGTATTAATCATGTTAAATTCTGGGTCCCTTGACACAGAAATGTCTGGATACGTAGATTGAAAGATAAATAATAAACTGACTGAAAGAATTAAACCTCTTTTTCTTTGAAGTTTGCATTGCTATTTCCCGCTTTCAATGAGACACCTCTGTCAGTTAATAAGTTTTGCTTGTGGACTCTCTTGTTTGCCTTTGTGGTTTCACTTGTGCCTGCTGCTGCTGCTGCTGCTGTTTTCTCATCAGGAGCTTTGAAGATATTGGCTTGTCCATGTCCAACGATAGTTTCTGTTTCCTCGACAGTGTCTTCAAGCACGAGGTCATCACGACCTGTTTGGTTCACAGCAATCAATGTTGCATCATTCATTTTCAGCTACTGTCATACGTAAAAATGTGTTTCTTTGATTTAATAAATTTCACTTTCATTCTGTAATGCCTATTTCCAGCAGCCTTTAAACGTTCAGTGGCCTTGTGTCTATTGCTAAATTAGTACTTTTATTATTATATAGGAATTTTACTTTCATGGCTGTACAGCCTGGGCTCTCGTGAACTCGCTCAGTCATTCAGATACTTTTCAAGGGAAATTGTTAACATAACATAAAATAACAAAACAAGGGTTTAAAGTGGTTCAGAAGACATGTAGTCTGTGTCAGATGTTGCTTAAAAAAAAACAGTTGTTGGCCTTTTGCAACTTCTTTCAGCTTGCTTGTCCACTGTCTACCATAGCTTGACTTCTGGTTTCTATGACCACTGGATTTCAACGCGCCTTCTCCAACAGATTCATATTTTGACTGCGAGTTCACTTGAAGCGACAATTAACTGATGCTTCATGCATTACGATAACAGAATTACAGAAGTCATTTGATTAAATTAGATTCAGGTAGACATAGCTAGGTATGACGGTAGACAAAACACGTCCTTCTGCACATGTCACCAGCCACGTTGATTGCTGTTCGACCTATATGTAATTTCGTTGAATAATTTTGTCTAAGTAAGTAAGCAAGTATATTCTTTATTTAACCAGCTGCCAAACAGCACTCTGGTGAACACAACATCCAGGTTAAATAAACAATCATTTAAACAGTCAAAGGTCTATCATTGGCCATATAGTTAGTATTGTATTGTATTGTATTGTATTGTATCTATCAATTTGTATAGCGCCTCTCGCAGTGCACACCAATCAGAGGCGCTCCCAGTGCGAAAGACCCAGAGAAAAGAAAGAAGTCTTGAGACAACGAAAAGAGGCACTTGGCCCACCAGTTAATAAACAGGAACGAGTGAAAGGAGGAAGCTGGTTCCATAGTGCAGGGACAATGAAGGCAAATGCTCGCGATTTAGCCATAGAAGTTCTCGCTCGCAGGACAAAGAGATCATGCCGGTTTAATGAGCATAGTGGGCGAAGAGAAGTATTCTGATTAAATGGCCACAAATAGAACTCCAACATGCTTAGCAATTTCTAAGCACGTTGGAGTTTATTGTTGCTCAGGTTTTGTACTGGACATATTTCTCGTTTCTGTTACAGATTTGGTACATTTTTTGTGGTATTTCGCTCACATGTCATCTTGGCCTACATGACTGCATTGGGAAGACCCATCCTTCCTGATATGCATCAAATTCGGGACTGTGCGTGCTACTTGAAACTGGATCAATCCATCAAACAATCAATCAATTGGAATTCATATAGCACCCCTTCAAGATCTCTACTCAGAGGCGCTCCCAACCCAGGCCAGGCGAAAGTGAACGATCTTGAGCAGCTGATAGAATAGAGAGGAGGGGACCCTGGGGAGCAGACGCATCTCCAGGGGAAGTCGATCGCCAGAGGAGGGTCTTTGGAGTGACCTCAACCATTAGTCACCTGCAGCGCTTCAATATACCAACCAGCACTCCACAAATGTCCATTCTATGTTCACCTGGTGGTTCGATGGATATAATATGTCACCTTCATCAACTATGAGCTATTCTGTGGAAGTGTAAACATGTGCTGCAAAAGCCACCACCTGTCGACGCTACACACTACCGATGCAGCTTGGTCTAATGACTCTGAACATGATGCTGTCAACTGAGAATGGGAATCTGATGGTTTGGCTCAACTCGTGGCATGGGTCTGTATTCTGTAACTGGTAATTCTTCTAGTTTTTAGTGTATTGTTTTGTTCACTGATGAACTTCCAGTTGTCAATGATATTTAACCTTACATAGGTAAGTGCAGAAAGCAGTCCTGATTAGTTTGGTCCTGAAGTGGTGCTGCATTAAATTTTCAGATACAATTACAATACATCAATATGATGTTTTCCTCTCTATATAGTTGACTTGTACGAGGACAGTGAGCTTCTCTTTAGTAGTTCACACCAGCCCTCAAACACAGGGATCAATGGAATGTATTTTCCCAGTCATAGGCTCCTGGACATAGATTTCTGCCCCGCTGCTACCAACTATAAATCACACCGTGGCCAGAAGAACAGGGCAAAAGATCCACCAACCTTAAAAACGCGTGTCTCATAACTAAATCTGATCTGGCATGTAATAAATAGCTTTTTCAAAATAATAAACTGCGGCATAGCACGTTCAGTATATAGGTCTACTATTCAACTCCGCGTTGGGCGATAATTGCTCATCAGCACGTAACGCGATAATTAATCCTTTTGTTTACATTAGTTTTAATCCTAAAGTTGATAAAACTCACCTCGCTGCGGAAAATGTATTGATTGTTTCCTGAAGTTATTCATAATAAAAGACAAAAACTGAGAGAAGCACTTTGATCTCTACTTTGTTATTCTTAACACTGTGGAACGTAGAGTCGTTGACGACGCGTTGCCAATCGAAATATATATCTATGTATTCAGTAAGTAAGAAGTTCAGCCAAAGCTGCAGCACACAATGTAATGCAACGTAAAATTCAAATTTCTCAAAACCACACTACCCAGAAATACTATAATCAAAATACAACTGAAATTTCACATTCCCCTGTATCGTGGTTGAGAGCTGCACATTGAGGCCAAAAAAGTTTAAATAAATAAGAAGTCTTAAAAAAAATTCTGTCAATGAGACTACTATCATTAAGAATATACTGTAGTTAATCACTTAAGAGATGGTATACAGGGCAGTCAACATGGATTTAACAGAGGTCATTCGTGTTGCCTGTTAGAGTTCACTGAGGAGGCTTATGAAAGGATAGATATGGGAAACCTGTAGATGTAATTTACCTAGATTTTGTGAAGGCATCTGACAATGCACCTTGTATATAGCATGGCAAAAATTGCAATCATGGGGATTAGAGGGCAGGTACTAACATGGATTCAAAGCTGGTTAACAGAGGATAAAAGGTGGGCATAGGCAACAAAGCCCACCTTTTTTATCTTTAATTTTCTAGCTGGACGACTGTGCTAAGCAGAGTGCCACAAGGATCAGTGCTTGGATCAAAATTTGAAAGGCACTGCTTTGAAGTAACCAAATGGTTACCTCAAACTTTGGTATGATCAGAAGGGCAGCAATCAGCAGAGACAAGGACACAATACTGAGGTTGTAAAAATCCTAGGTTAGGCCACAGTTTGAATACTGCATCCGTGTATGGAATGAAAAGCTGAAGCACATCATAGAACTGGAGAAAGTGCACAGAAGAGCTACAAAAATTATTTTGGATACAAGGCTTTCATATATGAAAAAGGTTAAAATGGTGTGGACTAACAACATTGGAGAGGAGGAGCAGAGGAAACATAATTGAAACTTATAAGGTTATCACTGGAAAAGAGGCAATGCAGTTGGAGAAGTTCTCCGAATCAGCACCAAATACGGTGGCAACTTGAGGACTTAGGAATAAATTATTTATCACTTTAATGATGAGCTGCATTGGTTTCCCAGTCACTTTTAGTATACTCTCATCGTTAAAGTTTTAAGAAACCGTAAGAACCATTTTGGCTGAAATCAGAGCCGTTTTAAGGAGTTTGGGGGCCCTAGGCACAAACCCTAACTTTAGACGTAATCTAATTTCCGCCTCGATCCATCAGTCTCAGATACAGCGTATTGCATTAAGCTTTATGCATTGCATGTGCATTAATTTGCCATTTTCTTAAATTTATTAAAGTAAGTAAGTAAGAATATTCTTTATTTGACTACCAGCAAACGCACAGTAGTTTACAGAAAAAATAAATAAGACAAACATTTATGCAAAGTCATATAACATTCTCATAATAAAACTTCTTTTAGCAAAGGCATCAATTCTAGGTAGGGTGAGATCATGTGGTCTGGGTCGCGTATTGTATGGAGTGACCTTACGGGGAGGGAGGAGGTCGTGAAGGACGTTACAAGGGTTTGAGAGAATTGAACGGAAAAGAGTAGAATCAGCTCTAGAACAGTGTTTGTCGAAACTAGGAAAATCGGCAGGGAGTAAGCCTGAACTGGTCAATTTTCTCAGAATACCGTTAAGTCGTTTACGCTCCCCTACAGTACTAAACTGCTACCACAGCTAACACAGCAAGCTTTGTACTACAAGCGTTAAATAAAAGTTTAGTTTGACATACGCTAACGTTCTTATTGTTAATTTGTTATACAAATTGAAAGTGAGATTGTGATGAGTTAATGTTTGCTATAAGCTTACATGGATTGTCAGGACATTTTTGTACAAACATCGGTTTAGTGTTTGGCTCTCAGCAAAGTCTCTTATAATATCATAGAAATTCAAAGACTCCAACACATCTGATTCTGTGCTCATGACAGACAGTTCAATCGTTCTTGCATCATACGGCTGTGAGGCTCATTCTTGATTAATTTAAGTTTTGACAGAATGGTCGCGATGTAATTTTTGTTTTTGGGCCGCCGCGGGGCCCTTTGTTGCGCGGGGCCCTAGGCACGTGCCTCGCGTGCCTAGGCCTTAAAACGGCACTGGCTGAAATTCTTCAGTGCAACAGTTGTAAATTTGTGGAAAGGTGTGGAAGAAATTAGTATCTCAGTGGACACTTTCACGGCTTTTAAGAGTAAGCTACGGATGCGCAACTAAGCATTCCATTAAGCCTACTGACACAACAGCCAGCAACACAGACAATGTGGTGGTGTTGTTTTACCCTGCTGGAACTGAAACTGCAAAAAATCTGAAGTGTGGACTGAATGCAAACAAATTACTGATCTCAAATTAATCTTTGAAACTATGCATCACAAGTGAAAGCAAAAATTCACTGAAAACATATTCTTGCAGGTAAGAAAATTAGAAAACCTGCACAAGCAGGGAGAGGTCCAACAATAATCAAATGAAGTTATTAAAGATTGACAAGTTCACACTCAAATACAAATGTTTCTCAATTGTTGTGAATGCATACAGATGACACAAGCATTCCAAAGACATTTAAATTCTACCTGCTAAACTATGATGCAACAAATGGATTTGAGCAGTCATAAAGTGATCTTACTGTACAACCTCTTAATCTCAGTACCACCAAATGCTGGGTCAGCAAAGACCAGGTTACTGGGATTCATTCTGCACCATCCGTTGATGCGTTATGCATGAGACATCAGCACAATATAAGTGTTACTCACAATAGATATAATCAACGGCACAAGTCTAATCTACTACAAAAAGAACTCTGTAAACGGAATTCAAATTAAAGCATAAAAATCAGAAGAATAATCAACTTTTTCACATAATTGTCTGATCAGCAAACAAAGAAAACTAAAAGAAGCACTTGCTGTATTAGAATTTCATAAAAGTGACAAAATCATTCTAATTCTTGTTTGTAACTCTGTTACAGTCTGATAAATTTCTGAAAGTCTAATTTAATCAGAGAAATGATTTAGGCCAATAATAAGAAACAATGCATGATTATGGAAAAATAAAACACTGGGATTACAAAACTTTATCCAGTCATGAAATCTATATTTAATGTTTACCACAGCATTTGTAGCAAATATTTATACCCTTCTATGTATACTGATTATACTCTTCTATGTAGACCGATTCTCAAGCATAATTTGTTAGTTTTTTAAGAGAAAGTTTACATCATTTGTTAATTTTTCAAGAGAGAAAGCTTACACGAACTCGGCTAATCATTCAGGCCGATTTGTGTAGGTAGCCTCCAGTAATAAAAATTAATCTAGAACATATACTGCTGGATTGTGGCTTGTCTACAGCTATCTTCAAATGGTCATACTGTTCTGTATCCATTAACAACTCAGTTGAAGAAATGAACAGCCACTATAGAAGATCAGATATGCAATTCTAGGATCATTCATTCCAAGATTGTAAATATAAAGGCACATAATAAATTTGCCATATTTTACCAACATCAATACTCTAACCAAATAATCTTATAAATGCAATAAATAAAAACTTGTTTCTGTACTATTCTGTATCTTTTACAGTTGCTGGCATGTGTGTAAGTTTGAAGTTTCTCCACATAATTTTGATGTTATGCTCAATGATCTGACCTAAAAGCCTGAACTTGGAAAGAAAAGCTCGTAATAAATGGGTTATAATAATAATAGTAATGGGTTGCTGTCTATGCCCAGTGCCCACATATAAATTTATAAAGGAAGTGAAGAAGACACAAATTCTGTCATTTCCCTCTCAAGGTTATATCTACAGTTTGGATTTACGAAGTGTGTTGTAAAGTGCTTTGCTTATAAATCATTTAACATAATTCTCTCAATTCTAATTTCAGAACCAGGTCTCTCTCACACATCACAGAACTGATCCTCTGTGGATCAATTCCAAACACAAGCTCTACATTCAGTTACTTACAAACCTCGTATTCCACTCACAAACTTAATCATGCAATCCATAATACAGACTTTTCTTTACTCCCTGATTTACGCTGTGTTCCTACATTTCAAAATTCTTCACTAAAACCATGGCTTCTGACCATTACAGATTTCAGTTCTCATCATAAATCACATGTTCATGAACACTTGTCACTTACTCACTGACACCAGCTCCAAAAGGACAACTTATACGAGTCAGTTAAATGGCTGGAATATTATTTCCATCAGTTCCAACTTCTTGTTGTTCTTCCAGTGGAAATCTTTCTCCGATATTTCTTAACGTTCATCAGACTCTCAGTCGATTCCCAGTTGGAAGAATTTCCATCAGTAACATGAACAGTTCTATGTTCCTTCTTCTCAAACCAGTTCTCAACGACCTCCTCGAGGTGGTCGCTGCCAGGAGCGATCTGCCTCTCGGAGCCTTTGGATGGTGCTATTCGAAGAATGTCAAGGATGACTCGCTCCTGGAGGAGGATCTCCCAGCAGAAGTAGCAAGTCAGCAGCAACACTATCAGTGCTGCACCGACCAAGAACTTCGCCTTTCTGCCCATAAGAATCTTTGAATGATCGTCCATCACAATAAACTCAGCCGGAAACAGAAGGACTCCTAAAACAGAAAAGCAAAAAACAGTTCAGCATTCAAACCTTGAACTGATCGTAATGAAGGAACCTGAACATCAACTGGTTTAAATTGCTTCAACTACAGTACAGAAACTTGCAGTTCTTTACTCCCTGGGTCTGTCACGCTGACAGCACCTCTGAATAGCTCGTACTGTAAGAGGTGCTTTACAAAATCTTAGATATGATATGATACGATAAAAGGTTACACAAAAGTAATGTCAACGAAATTATACAGCACCCGCAAGGCTGTACTTGAAACATTCTTAGCCATCAGACGTTCTGATGACCATTTTGCAGTCAATTTTTTAATTATTTTTAGTTGTTAAGGTCATTCCATGTCTTCTTGAGCTTTACAAATATTCTCATGATAAAAAATAGGACTGGTAGTAGTAGTAATAATAATAACTCACCCAGTCTGAGGATACGTTCTCACCCCACCATCTCAAATGTTGATTGTTTTTGGCTGGCATGTAGACAAACATGTCTTATGAAGGCCTGCAAAGTATTAGACCTTATTATCTAGTTGTTCTTGATATATCAGTTTCAACACAGTGTGGCACGGTGGCCACTTGGTTAGAACGCTCCGCCTACAACTTGGAGAGTATGGGTTCGAGCCTTGCCCGAGGCAGTTACTGTGTAGGGACCCTGAGCAAGTCCTTCACTCACAATTGCTTGGTGTCACTGATGTTCTATTGTATGGTATGTTCACTTCTCAATTCTTGAAGAAAGGCAATATCAAAATACAGTTGTATTATATTGTACGACACATTTGGTATAGCATGAATTTCATGGCCAAACATTATGTACAGTTACAGCTAAAACTACATGTGTTATACAACACATCTTTATTTATGAACTGTAGTTTCATTCATAACAAGATACAACTTTTTAAGCAGAAACCTATTGAGTTGTCGCATAATAATTGAAAATTAGTAACACAGTCTTGCATTCAAGAGTTGTTTGAATACTGTTATGCCAAGTTTCTGCATCTGACTTCACAACCATTAGCTACTCTTGGTGGCTTAGTTTGGGAGTGGCTGTCGAATGGTGACTCTGGTAGTGGTGTGCGAAGCTCTTCAACAGTCAAAGGCACAGTTTAACTGCTTCAACTACAGAACAGAAACCAGTGTTATTTCTATTAACTGTAACTGTAACTGAAATAGCAAAATAACTGAAAAATGTCTTGCAGTTAACTGTAACTATAACTGAAACTGAAAAATACTGAATAACTGAAACTGTAATAGTAACTGAAAAACGAAAACTGTATAACTGAAAAATAACAAAAGTTAACTGAAAAATAAAACATGAGTGTTTTTCTTACTTTCTTTTTGAATGGTAATCCTACTCTAGTCTACGGTCAGTTCTATGCTAGTTTCACTTCTGGTTCCTTTTCAGTTTTCTATGCTAGTTTCACTTCTGGTTCCTTTCAGCTTTCTATGTTCGTTTCACTTCCGGTTCCTTTTCCTTTCGTTGTGTTGTCGTTGGCGCTAAACCGTAAATTCGTAAAACAATCCACGACTACGAGAATAATGTTTAAGCCAAGTAGCGGTCGAAAAGTAGAAAGTGGCGTGTGGGAACATTTTGTTTACGAAGCCGCAGACGACAAAAGTCGATGCTGTGGTCACGCCGTTGCTGGCATGGACGTTGAAAACCACGAGTGTGGCACGCTAATTGTCGGAACAGAGCAAGTGTTAATCTGGAATGTCGTGTTTTCCTTAAAGTAAACCGACAATACGTTAAATCGCATTGATTTGCTGCGTAAATATTTCTGGTAACTGTTCAGAATACTTGTGGTCAGTGGGTCATTAGTTATGAATTGTGAAAAAATAACTGATGCTATAACTGAAAAATAAAAAGAAATAACTGAAACTGTAACTGAAAAATAAAATAAAATAACTTAAACTGAAAAATCTGATTTCAGTTAACTTTAACTATAACTTTAACTGAAAAATCATAAATTAGATAACTATAACTGTAACTGTAACTGAAAAACCATAACTGAAATAACACTGACAGAAACCTGCAAATTTTTACTAGTTGAACTGCTAGAACTACAGTACATTTAATGTGCTGAATAACTGAAAATTTTGAACCCAAGGAGTGCTGTATCTGAGAAAAAAATTGGTAATAAGGTCTGAAACACTGCAGGCCTTCATGAGACATTTTTATCTACATACATGAACTGACATAAAATATTGATATCTGAGATGGTGAGGTGTGACCACTGGTTGAGTTGACATGGAATGACTTGTCAGCATATTTCAAGAACTTATTGGTGTCAGAATTTCTTTACTTATTTTGTTCATCGGCATTTTTTGACAATTTTCATCAGCATTTTGTATCAATGTTTTTGGTTTCCCAGCAATGTGTCAGTACAGCATCATACATTTTTGGTGCATTTGCCCAGCAACTTCTGAGTAGACTGTTGGCTGTTTTGGACCTAGCGCCTTAAAAATCTCAAGTTGTAGATCTGCTTGAAAATGAAAAGCAAGGTGCAATTTGTGGCCTACAGCATTAACAACGAGAAAGAGAGATTTGGACAAAATGCAAAGGAAAAATACCTTCACTTGGAAGTAGTATGATGCTGTTGGGCAGTGTTATTTCAGTTATGGTTTTCAGTTACAGTTACAGTTATAGTTATCTAATTTATGATTTTTCAGTTAAAGTTATAGTTACAGTTAACTGAAATCAGATTTTTCAGTTTCAGTTATTTTTTTTTTTTTCAGTTACAGTTTCAGTTATTTCTCTTTATTTTTTAGTTATAGCATCAGTTATTTTTTCACAAGTCATGACTAATGACACAATGACCACAAGTATTCTGAACAGTTACCACAAATATTTACGCAGCAAATCAATGCGATTTAACGTATTGTCGGTTTACTTTAAGGAAAACACAACGTTCCAGATTAACACGTGCTATGTTCCGACAATTAGCGTGCCACACTCGTGGTTTTCAACGTCCTTGCCAGCAACGGTGTGAACACAACATCGACTTTTGTCGTCTGCGGCTTCGTAAACAAAATGTTCCCACACGCCACTTTCTACTTTTCGACCACTACTTGGCTTACACATTATTCTCGTAGTCGTGGATTGTTTTACGAATTTACGGTTTAGCGCCAACGACAACACAACGAAAGGAAAAGGAACCAGAAGTGAAACGAACATAGAAAACTGAAAAGGAACCATAAATGACACTAGCATAGAAAACTGAAAAGAAACCAGAAATGAGCATAGAAAACTGACCGTAGACTAGAGTAGGATTACCATATAAGAATTAAGTAAGAAGAAACACTCATGTTTTATTTTTCAGTTAACTTTTGTTATTTTTCAGTTATACAGTTTTTGTTTTTCAGTTACTATTACAGTTACAGTTATTCAGTATTTTTCAGTTTCAGTTACAGTTAACTGCAAGACATTTTTCAGTTATTTTGCTATTTCAGTTACAGTTACAGTTAATAGAAATAACACTGCTGTTGGGTATTCCAACAACTTGTACTTTGGCCAACAAATGTCTGTCAAGTTGAAAGTCCTATTCATATTCACATTTAAATTTCATATTGAAATTTGAAGGAAACTTCCTACCTTTATAAACATTAAACACCACATACACACCACCCAAATGACTAACTAAACTACCTACATATGTCCCTTACGCTGGCTATCTTCTTCAAGGCAATCCATGAAATTTCCCATTTTTCAATGCATTGTACTAATGCAATAATTGCAATCTCAAACCCTTAATAAACCAAAGTGCTTCACACCATGGAAGTGAGACTGTAATTATTGCTTGCACACTTGCAATATCTCATGGGCATAGCCAGAAAAAATTTCAAAGGGGGTTTTAAGATTTCGGGGTTTTCCATTGAAAATCGTCGCAAAAGTCCAGGTTTTTTTGCATTTTGCATATAAAAATTTTTTCGGAAACTTATTTCGGGGGTTTGAACCCGTAAAACCATCCCCTAAATATGCCCATGCAATATCTTTTAGCGAAATGCATAAATGGGAAGTTTTATGGGTTGCCACAAAGATGTAAGCTAAATCTGTTAGGGATTTCAAAGTCGTCTGGGAGGTATGTGGTGAGAAGCTGATTTCTTACGGGTATGAGACTGTCGCTCTTGCTTGCAAACTTGCAATAACTGCAATTGAAGTAAAATGGGTTGCCTTGAAGATGTTAGTGTACAGGAAATGTGTTAGGCATTTTGCATATTCGTTTGGGTAATGTGCATCTGGTATGATGCTCTTTGAATTGTTTATGGGGTGAGACTCTGGTTACTGCTCACAAATGTGCAATATCTGTAAGTAAAATGTATTGAATATTTAAAAAGTTTTACGGATTGCCGTGAAAATAGCTAGCATACAAGAAATTGGCTAGGTGTTTTGGGTAGTTGTTTGGGCAAACTTATAGTATCAGGAGCTGAAGGATTATACAGTAGGCCTATGTTTGGGCATGCTGCATGGACGTCGGTTGGTACCAGGTTTTCTAATGATGACACTAACCCCCTAACCCTGACCCTAACCAACCCTCACGATGCCTAACCTGGCCATAACCGACAATCAGGATGCCAGTAAACTTACGCACTATAATCCTTCAGCCCCCAATAAAGCTTGCCATTGTTTGGGTGGTGTGTACATGGCGTGAAGCTTTTGGGTTATTAAGGGATGAAAACAACCGAGTTTGGGTGTTTGTCTCACTAGCATGTCAGTACCGCGACATGACAACGGATTGTGTGTAAGATTGTAAATTGCTCAAAGCTCAGGAATTTGATTTTCTATACATCTACATCTCGTTACATTCTACTTCATTACTCACTCACTCATCCATGCAATGCATTACCATAGCGCCTCTTCAACAAGTCTACTCAGGACCACCACCCGAAATGTTTCTATACTAACCCTACAGAAAGTGCTGTATAGTAAATTGGGCATAACGAAAACAGCAGCGTCTTCGTAAACTTAAATAATATATTTTCGTTTATTCAACAATCCGGTTGACACACCGCAACCAGTTACAGTGTACAATTAATCAATTCACAAGACACAAATCTTAACTACTAACAGAACAGACAGCCTGCAAACACAAAGCATATCCGCCCAACGGGGGCTCGAACTCGGTACCTCTCGGTCACTTTGCCAGATGTTATCCAATGCGCCACGGCCCCCCCGTGAACATACTATGTTCTTCGGTTTTTAGCTTCATATCAGTCCAAGGGGTCCAAGCGGTTGGGTTCAAGGGCCTATAAATATAGATTCCTTGGCTTCAGTCCTACAAATTTAGAAGCCAGAAAGAAACATCACAACAAATGGAAATGTGAATGCTCATGCCACCTCAATAGTCAACAAAACAAATAATATTATAGAAACTACCAAATTTCTTATTTCTAGGCTACATCAAGGATTCCTCGCTTTTTGTACACAAACCTTTGGAAGGACCATAGGATTGAAAGTCCATACTTTAACGTTATTTGGAGCACGGCCCTCTGGCGGACAGGATATAGGTCGTGCCTTGTTTACGTAAGAAATCCATTCAGTTTATTACACACCATGAAGGAAAATCAACGAATAATTTGATTTCAGAGTAAAATATAATTGCCTGTGGAGCTTTAAAACATTTATTTATTTAACATCAGGTATGAAACATTTTAAGCCAGTGGTTCTTAACCTTTTCAAGGGAGCCGAACCCCAAGAGAAATCCATGACCACTCACCGAACCCCTCAAGTTTGAACAATAATTTTTTAACTAATGGGAACAAAAGGAAAAAAAAATTGTACCAAAATGTGATACAATATTAATACATTCAATACATGAACTACTAACAGTTAACTATTTTATTAAATAAAAGTCGAAAAATAAAAATAAAATAGCAAATGATTTTTCACTCACACTCACTGACCCTGAATTCAGAGGACCTCTGCCGAACCCCTGGCACTGGCTCACCGAACCCCAGAGGTTCGGTCGACCACTGGTTAAGAAACACTGTTTTAAGCGGTAACCTAGGACAGTCTATAATAGGAGGCAACTTAAAATGGGCTCAATATTATTGCTCCCCATTGTTGTCTGTTCTAAACCTTCCGTATCAGTGTCGTCACTGAGAGTTCAGTCATGGCCCTCTAGATGTTGTCAATGTCCAGAGGGCCATGGGCTAGTCTATTTCAGTCCACTTTGGAACGGACTCCCAAAAGACCTCCGCCAGTTTGCTCATCCTCCTATCTCGCCACCACACGACCACCTTCATCACCGATTTCCATCCTAGCACCATGCTGTCTCCTCGGCTTGACCTCTCGGATTTTGATCTGGCACCGAAACGAACAGAGGAGTTTGGCCAGAGCCGTATACATGCACGAGTTTGGTATCGTCACTTGAACTACACCTACAACACACTTAATTCAATCCTCCTTGCCCTCCTACCCTGCCAGCATGCCCATATCGAGCCCATCTAAATTTTATATGGGCTTGTGGGCTTGGGCTAGCCCATATCAGACCCATCTGGGCACAAGATCAGGAGCCCATTATCAGATCAAAATTGTATATTGGAGACAAGTGGGCTAATGGGCTTGGGCTGCCCACATCGAACCCATCTAGGACTGAGGTCAGAAGCCCATTAACTAACATTTCCAATGTCCGACTTTAAGGTGGGCGACAAGTGGGCTCGTGGGCTTGGGCTGCCCACCTCGAGCTCACTTGGGCCTGATGTCTCAAGCCCATTAACCAACATTTGCGACATCCAACTTTTGAATGGGCGATAAGTAGGGGCGTGGGCTTGGGCTGCCCACCTCGAGTCTACTTGGGCCTAATGTCTGAAGCCCATTAACCAATATTTGCGACATCCAACTTTTGAATGGCGATAAGCGGGCTCGTAGGCTTGGGCTGCCCACATTGAACCCATCTAGGATTGAGGTCAGAAGCCCATTAACCGACATTTCGAATGTCCGACTTTAAGGTATGGGCAATAAGTGGGCTCGTGATGTTGGGCTGCCCACATTGTTCCCATATCGGTCTGATGACAGAAGCCCATTACGAGACATTTGCGACGTCCGATATTTGTATGGGCGGGCGATAAGTGAGCTCGTGATGTTGGGCTGCCCACATTGTACCAACTTGGGTTTGATGTCGGAAGCCCATTACCAGAAATTTGCGACGTCCGATATTTGGATGGGCGATAAGTGGGCTCGTGGGCTTGGGCTGCCCACATTGAGCCCATTTGGACCTGATGTTAGAAGCCCATTACCCGACATTTGCGACATCCGATTATCTCCAAAGGTCGTCTGATATCAAGTCCAAGTGGTTTCATGTGGTTACCAGAAGTTAAATGTCGCAAATGTCACTTTAAGTTTATAAACACCAAATATTAAGTCCAAGTGGGTTCGACGTGGGCAGCCGAAGCCCATTAGCACACGTGTCGCCCATTCAAAAGTCGGACATTTGAGTGTCTGTAAAACGGCACCCGTCAAAATAGCCCGGTCAAAATATCCCCGTCAAACAGCCCAGTCGAAATCGCCCATGACCAAGATAGACCCGTCAAAAGTCGGATGTCGCAAATGTTGGCCAATGGGTTTTAGACATCAGGCCCAAGTGGGCGCAAGGTGGGCAGCCAAAGCCCACCAGCCCAATTTATCGCCCATTCAAAAGTCGGGTTTCGCAAATGTTGGTTAATGGGCTTCAGTCATCAGGCCCAAGTGGGCTCGATGTGGGCAGCCCAAGCCCACGAGCCCACTTATCGCCCACCTTAAAGTCGGACATTGGAAATGTCGTTTAATGGGCTTCTGACCTCAATCCTAGATGGTTTCGATGTGGGCAGCCCAAGCCCACGAACCCGCTTATCGCCCATTTAAAAGTCGGATGTCGCAAATGTTGGCAAATGGGCTTCAGACATTAGGCCCAAGTGGGCTCGAGGTGGGCAGCCCAAGCCTACGAGCCGGCTAATCGCCCATTCCAAAGTCGGATGTCGCAAATGTTGGTTAATGGGCTTCAGACGTCAGGCCCATGTGGGCAGCCCTAGCCCACGAACCCACTTATCGCCCACCTTAAAGTCGGACATTGTAAATGTCGGTTAATGGGCTTCTGACCTCAATCCTAGATGGTTTCGATGTGGGCACCCCAAGCCCACGAGCCCGCTTATCGCCCATTTAAAAGTCGGATGTCGCAAATGTTGGAAAATGGGATTCATTCATTAGGCCCAAGTGGACTTGATGTGGGAGCCCAAGCCCACGAGCCCGCTAATCGCCCATTCAAAGGTCGGATGTCGCAAATGTTGGTTAATGGGCTCCAGATCCGTGGCGCCGCAATCGAGAAGTCCCGACGAGCACAGGTGGTGGTTCGAAACGAAGGTATCACCAAGTCATTTCGCGAGGCAGACCGGAGAGCCCGTCGACCAGTTTGAGTTCCAACTGGAAGGCACAGTTCAGCAATGTAGTCCGGAGCAGTACCAGTCGTAGCCTTCCAAACCAGCGTAGCAATTTTGAATTGCACACGATTAGCAACTGGAAGCCAGTGGAAGCCAGTGGAGCTCACGTCGCATGTAGTCAGATATGTGTGAATATCTCGGTAGATCAGCCAGCAGGCTGCTGCATTCTGAACGAGCTGAAGTTGATGAAGACGGAACTCAGGGAGGCCCAGGAGGACCCAATGTTAGGCCCAAGTGGGCTCGATGTGGGCAGCCCAAGCCCACGCCCCTACTTATCGCCCATTCAAAAGTCGGATGTCGCAAATGTTGGCAAATGGGCTTCAGACATTAGGCCCAAGTGGGCTGGATGTGGGCAGCCCAAGCCCACGAGTCCACTTGTCGCCCACCTTAAAGTCGGACATGGAAATTACGGTTAATGTCTTTTACTAACCTTCTTCTTTGACTTCTTTTTTGTCTTTTACTCACCTTCTTCTTTGCCTTCTTCTTTTCTTCTTCTTTGACTTCTTCTTTGTCTTTTACTTACCTTCTTCTTTGACTTCTTCTTTTCGTCTTCTTTGTCTTTTACTTACCTTCTTCTTTGATTTCTTCTTTGTCTTTTACTTACCTTCTTCTTTGACTTCTTCTTTTCTTCTTCTTTTACTTCTTCTTTGTCTTTTACTAACCTTCTTCTTTGACTTCTTCTTTGTCTTTTACTTACCTTCTTCTTTGCCTTCTTTTTTCTTCTTCTTTGTCTTTTACTTACCTTGTTTCTTTGACTTCTTCTTAAACTTCTTCTTTGACTTCTTCTTTGTCTTTTACTTACCTTCTTTTTTGCCTTCTTCTTTTCTTCTTCTTTGACTTCTTCTTTGTCTTTTACTTACCTTCTTCTCTGCCTTCTTCTTTTCTTCTTCTTTGACTTCTTATTTGTCTTTTACTTACCTTCTTCTTTGACTTCTTCTTTGTCTTTTACTTACCTTCTTCTTTGCCTTCTTCTTTTCGTCTTCTTTGACTTCTTTGTCTTTTACTTACCTTCTTCTTTGCCTTCTTCTTTGCCTTTTTCTCTGACTTCTTCTTTGCCTTCTTCTTTTACTTACCTTCTTCTTTGACTTCTTCTTTGTCTTTTACTTACCTTCTTCTTTGACTTCTTCTTTGTCTTTTACTTACCTTCTTCTTTCTTTTCTTCTTCTTTGACTTCTTCTTTGTCTTTTACTTACCTTCTTTGCCTTCTTCTTTTCTTCTTCTTTGACTTCTTCTTTGTCTTTTACTTACCTTCTTCTCTGCCTTCTTCTTTTCTTCTTCTTCTTTGCCTTCTTACCTTCTTCTTTGACTTCTTCTTTGTCTTTTACTTACCTTCTTCTTTGCCTTCTTCTTTTCTTTCTTCTTTGACTTCTTCTTTGTCTTTTTCTTTCCTTTTTCTTTGACTTCTTCTTTGTCTTTTACTTACCTTCTTCTTTGACTTCTTCTTTGTCTTTTACTTACCTTCTTCTTTGCCTTCTTCTTTTCTTCTTCTTTGACTTCTTCTTTGTCTTTTACTTACCTTCTTCTCTGACTTCTTCTTTCCTTCTTCTTTGACTTTTACTCAACTTGGCCTTCTTTGCCTTCTTCTTTAGCTTCTTCTTGCCTTCTTCTTTTCTTCTTTTTACTTTGCCTTTTTCTTACCTTCTTCATTGCCTTCTGCTTTTCTTCTTTGACTTCTTCTTTGTCTTTTACTTACCTTCTTCTTTGACTTCTTCTTTCTTTGTCTTTTACTTACCTTCTTCTTTGCCTTCTTCTTTTCTTCTTCTTTGCCTTCTTCACGGATTACTTCTTGGGCCTGATCTCTCTAAGCCCTTTTCTTACCTTCGACTTTGACTTTTGAATGGGCGATAAGTAGGGGCGTTCTTTGGGCTGCCCACCTTGTCTACTTGTCTGAAGCCCATTTACCAATATTTGCGACATCCAACTTTTGAATGGCGATAAGCTGGGCTCGTCTTCTTTGCCCACTTCTTTCCTTCTTTCTTCTTCCCATTAACCGACATTTACGAACCTCCGACTTTGTATGGGTCTTTAACTGGGCTCGTGATGTTGGGCTGCCCACATTGTTCCCATATCGGTCTGATGACAGAAGCCCTTGAGACATTTGCGACGTCCGATATTTTATGGGCGGGCGATAAGTGAGCTCGTGATGTTGGGCTGCCCACATTGTACCAACTTGGGTTTGATGTCGGAAGCCCATTACCAGAAATTTGCGACGTCCGATATTTGGATGGGCGATAAGTGGGCTCGTGGGCTTGGGCTGCCCACTTGAGCCCTTGGACCTGATGTTAGAAGCCCATTACCCGACATTTGCGACATCCGATTATCTCCAAAGGTCGTCTTATCAAGTCCAAGTGGTTTCATGTGGTTACCAGAAGTTAAATGTCGCAAATGTCGCTTTAAGTTTATAAACACCAAATATTAAGTCCAAGTGGGTTCGACGTGGGCAGCCGAAGCCCATTAGCACACGTGTCGCCCATTCAAAAGTCGGACATTTGAGTGTCTGTAAAACGGCACCCGTCAAAATAGCCCGGTCAAAATATCCCCGTCAAACAGCCCAGTCGAAATCGCCCATGACCAAGATAGACCTTCAAAAGTCGGATGTCGCAAATGTTCTTTTTGGGTTTTAGACATCAGGCCCAAGTGGGCGCAAGGTGGGCAGCCAAAGCCCACCAGCCCAATTTATCGCCCATTCAAAAGTCGGGTTTCGCAAATGTTGGTTAATGGGCTTCAGTCATCAGGCCCAAGTGGGTTCGATGTGGGCAGCCCAAGCCCACGAGCCCACTTATCGCCAACCTTAAAGTCGGACATTGGAAATGTCGTTTAATGGGCTTCTGACCTCAATCCTAGATGGTTTCGATGTGGGCAGCCCAAGCCCACGAACCCGCTTATCGCCCATTTAAAAGTCGGATGTCGCAAATGTTGGCAAATGGGCTTCAGACATTAGGCCCAAGTGGGCTCGAGGTGGGCAGCCCAAGCCTACGAGCCGGCTAATCGCCCATTCCAAAGTCGGATGTCGCAAATGTTGGTTAATGGGCTTCAGACGTCAGGCCCATGTGGGCAGCCCTAGCCCACGAACCCACTTATCGCCCACCTTAAAGTCGGACATTTAAATGTCTTTTAATGGGCTTCTGACCTCAATCCTAGATGGTTTCGATGTGGGCACCCCAAGCCCACGAGCCCGCTTATCGCCCATTTAAAAGTCGGATGTCGCAAATGTTGGAAAATGGGATTCATTCATTAGGCCCAAGTGGACTTGATGTGGGAGCCCAAGCCCACGAGCCCGCTAATCGCCCATTCAAAGGTCGGATGTCGCAAATGTTGGTTAATGGGCTCCAGATCCGTGGCGCCGCAATCGAGAAGTCCCGACGAGCACAGGTGGTGGTTCGAAACGAAGGTATCTGCCAAGTCATTTCTCGAGGCAGACCGGAGAGCCCTTCGACCAGTTTGAGTTCCAACTGGAAGGCACAGTTCAGCAATGTAGTCCGGACTTACCAGTCGTAGCCTTCAAACCAGCGTAGCAATTTTGAATTGCACACGATTAGCAACTTGGAAGCCAGTGGAGCTCACGTCGCATGTAGTCAGATATGTGTGAATATCTTAGATCAGCCAGCAGGCTGCTGCATTGACTGAACTTTGAAGTTTGAAGACGGAACTCAGGGATTCAGGAGGACCCAATGTTAGGCCCAAGTGGGCTCGATGTGGGCAGCCCAAGCCCACGCCCCTACTTATCGCCCATTCAAAAGTCGGATGTCGCAAATGTTGGCAAATGGGCTTCAGACATTAGGCCCAAGTGGGCTGGATGTGGGCAGCCCAAGCCCACTTCCGACTTGTCGCCCACCTTAAAGTCGGACATGGAAATTACGGTTAATGTCTTTTACTAACCTTCTTCTTTGACTTCTTCTTTGTCTTTTACTCACCTTCTTCTTTGCCTTCTTCTTTTCTTCTTCTTTGACTTCTTCTTTGTCTTTTACTTACCTTCTTCTTTGACTTCTTCTTTTCGTCTTTGTCTTTTACTTACCTTCTTCTTTGATTTCTTCTTTGTCTTTTACTTACCTTCTTCTTTGACTTCTTCTTTTCTTCTTCTTTGACTTCTTCTTTGTCTTTTACTAACCTTCTTCTTTGACTTCTTCTTTGTCTTTTACTTACCTTCTTCTTTGCCTTCTTTTTTCTTCTTCTTTGTCTTTTACTTACCTTGTTTCTTTGACTTCTTCTTAAACTTCTTCTTTGACTTCTTCTTTGTCTTTTACTTACCTTCTTTTTTGCCTTCTTCTTTTCTTCTTCTTTGACTTCTTCTTTGTCTTTTACTTACCTTCTTCTCTGCCTTCTTCTTTTCTTCTTCTTTGACTTCTTCTTTGTCTTTTACTTACCTTCTTCTTTGACTTCTTCTTTGTCTTTTACTTACCTTCTTCTTTGCCTTCTTCTTTTCTTCTTCTTTGACTTCTTTGTCTTTTACTTACCTTCTTCTTTGCCTTCTTCTTTGCCTTCTTCTTTGTCTTTTACTTACCTTCTTCTTTGACTTCTTCTTTGTCTTTTACTTACCTTCTTCTTTGCCTTCTTCTTTCTTCTTCTTTGACTTCTTCTTTGTCTTTTACTTACCTTCTTCTCTGCCTTCTTCTTTTCTTCTTCTTTGACTTCTTCTTTGTCTTTTACTTACCTTCTTCTTTGACTTCTTCTTTGTCTTTTACTTACCTTCTTCTTTGCCTTCTTCTTTTGTCTTCTTTGACTTCTTCTTTGTCTTTTACTTACCTTCTTCTTTGCCTTCTTCTTTCCTTTTTCTTTGACTTCTTCTTTGTCTTTTACTTACCTTCTTCTTTGACTTCTTCTTTGTCTTTTACTTACCTTCTTCTTTGCCTTCTTCTTTTCTTCTTCTTTGACTTCTTCTTTTCTTTTACTTACCTTCTTCTCTGCCTTCTTCTTTCCTTCTTCTTTGACTTTTTCTTTGTCTTTTACTTAGCTTCTGCTTGCCTTCTTCTTTTCTTCTTCTTTGACTTCTTCTTTGTCTTTTACTTACCTTCTTCATTGCCCTCTGCTTTTCTTCTTTGACTTCTTCTTGTCTTTTACTTACCTTCTTCTTTGACTTCTTCTTTGTCTTTACTTACCTTCTTCTTTGCCTTCTTCTTTGACTTCTTCTTTGACTTTTACTTACCTTCTTCTTTGACTTCTTCTTTGTCTTTTACTTACCTTCTTCTTTGACTTCTTCTTTGTCTTTTACTGACCTTCTTCTTTGCCTTCGTCTTTGTCTTTTATTTACCTTCTTCTTTGCCTTTTTCTTTGTCTTTTACTTATCTTCTTCTTTGCCTTCTTCTTTCCTTCTTTGACTTCTTCTTTTCTTTTACTTACCTTCTTCTTTGACCTTCTTTGTCTTTTACTTACCTTCTTCTTTGCCTTCTTTTTCCTTCTTCTTTGTCTTTTACTTACCTTCTTCTTTGACTTCTTCTTTGTCTTTTACTTACCTTCTTCTTTGCCTTCTTCTTTTCTTCTTCTTTGACTTCTTCTTTGTCTTTTACTTACCTTCTTCTTGACTTCTTCTTTGTCTTTTACTTACCTTCTTCTTTGCCTTCTTCTTTCCTTCTTTAACTTCTTCTTTGACTTTTACTTACCTTCTTCTTTGACCTTCTTTGTCTTCTTCTTTGACCTTCTTCTTTGCCTTCTTCTTTTCCTTCTTCTTTGTCTTTTACTTACCTTGTTTCTTTGACTTCTTCTTAAACTTCTTCTTTGACTTCTTCTTTGTCTTTTACTTACCTTCTTCTTTGCCTTCTTCTTTTCTTCTTCTTTGACTTCTTCTTTGACTTTTACTTACCTTCTTCTTTGCCTTCTTCTTTTCTTCTTCTTTGACTTCTTCTTTGTCTTTTACTTTCTTCTTTGACTTCTTCTTTGTCTTTACTTACCTTCTTCTTTGCCTTCTTCTTTTCTTCTTCTTTGACTTCTTCTTTGTCTTTTACTTACCTTCTTCTTTGCCTTCTTCTTTTCTTCTTCTTTGACTTCTTCTGTCTTTTACTTCTTTCTTTGACTTCTTCTTTGTCTTTTACTTACCTTCTTCTTTGACTTCTTCTTTGACTTCTTCTTTGTCTTTTACTTACCTTCTTCTTTGACTTCTTCTTTGTCTTTTACTCACCTTCTTCTTTGACTTCTTCTTTTCTTCTTTACTTACTTCTTCTTTCTTCTTCTTCTTTTTGACTTCTTCTTTGATTTCTTCTTTGTCTTTTACTTACCTTCTTCTTTGACTTCTTCTTTTCTTCTTCTTTGACTTCTTCTTTGTCTTTTACTAACCTTCTTCTTTGACTTCTTCTTTGTCTTTTACTTACCTTCTTCTTTGCCTTCTTCTTTTCTTCTTCTTTGACTTCTTCTTTGTCTTTTACTTCCCTTCTTCTTTGCCTTCTTCTTTTCGTCTTCTTTGACTTCTTTGTCTTTTACTTACCTTCTTCTTTGCCTTTTTCTTTCCTTTTTCTTTGACTTCTTCTTTGTCTTTTACTTACCTTCTTCTTTGACTTCTTCTTTGTCTTTTACTTACCTTCTTCTTTGACCTTCTTTGTCTTTTACTTACCTTCTTCTCTGCCTTATTCTTTTCTTCTTCTTTGACTTCTTCTTTGTCTTTTACTTACCTTCTTCTTTGCCTTCTTCTTTGTCTTTTACTTACCTTCTTCTTTGCCTTCTTCTTTCTTCTTTAACTTCTTCTTTGACTTTTCTTACCTTCTTCTTTGACCTTCTTTGTCTTTTACTTACCTTCTTCTTTGCCTTCTTTTTCCTTCTTCTTTGTCTTTTACTTACCTTGTTTCTTTGACTTCTTCTTAAACTTCTTCTTTGACTTCTTCTTTGTCTTTTACTTACCTTCTTTTTCGCCTTCTTCTTTTCTTCTTCTTTGACTTCTTCTTTGTCTTTTACTTACCTTCTTCTCTGCCTTCTTCTTTTCTTCTTCTTTGACTTCTTCTTTGTCTTTTACTTACCTTCTTCTTTGACTTCTTCTTTGCCTTTACTTACCTTCTTCTTTGCCTTCTTCTTTTCTTCTTCTTTGACTTCTTCTTTGTCTTTTACTTACCTTCTTCTTTGCCTTCTTCTTTTCTTCTTCTTTGACTTCTTTGTCTTTTACTTACCGCTTCTTTGACTTCTTCTTTGTCTTTTACTTACCTTCTTCTTTGACTTCTTCTTTGACTTCTTCTTTGTCTTTTTAACCTTCTTCTTTGACTTCTTCTTTGTCTTTTACTCACCTTCTTCTTTGACTTCTTCTTTTCTTCTTCTTTCACTTCTTCTTTGTCTTTTACTTACCTTCTTCTTTGATTTCTTCTTTGTCTTTTACTTACCTTCTTCTTTGACTTCTTCTTTTCTTCTTCTTTGACTTCTTCTTTGTCTTTTACTAACCTTCTTCTTTGACTTCTTCTTTGTCTTTTACTCACCTTCTTCTTTGCCTTCTTCTTTTCTTCTTCTTTGACTTCTTCTTTGTCTTTTACTTCCCTTCTTCTTTGCCTTCTTCTTTTCTTCTTCTTTGACTTCTTCTTTGTCTTTTACTTACCTTCTTCTTTGCCTTTTTCTTTGTCTTTTTCTCTGACTTTTTCTTTGTCTTTTACTTTGCTTCTTCTTTGACTTCTTCTTTGACTTTTACTTACCTTCTTCTTTGACTTCTTCTTTGTCTTTTACTTACCTTCTTCTTTGCCTTCTTCTTTTCTTCTTCTTTGATTTCTTCTTTGTCTTTTACTTACCTTCTTCTTTGACTTCTTCTTTGTCTTTTACTTACCTTCTTCTTTGACTTCTTCTTTTCTTCTTCGTTTGACTTCTTCTTTGTCTTTTACTAACCTTCTTCTTTGACTTCTTCTTTGTCTTTTACTCACCTTCTTCTTTGCCTTCTTCTTTTCTTCTTCTTTGACTTATTCTTTGTCTTTTACTTACCTTCTTCTTTAACTTCTTCTTTTCCTCTTCTTTGACCTTCTTTGTCTTTTACTTACCTTCTTTTTTGCCTTCTTCTTTTCTTCTTCTTTGACTTCTTCTTTGTCTTTTACTTACCTTCTTCTTTGACTTCGTCTTTGTCTTTTACTTACCTTCTTCTTTGCCTTTTTCTTTGTCTTTTACTTACCTTCTTCTTTGCCTTCTTCTTTCCTTCTTTAACTTCTTCTTTTACTTTTACTTACCTTCTTCTTTGACCTTCTTTGTCTTTTACTTACCTTCTTCTTTGCCTTCTTTTTCCTTCTTCTTTGTCTTTTACTTACCTTGTTTCTTTGCCTTCTTCTTTTCTTCTTCTTTGACTTCTTCTTTGTCTTTTAATTACCTTCTTCTTTGACTTCTTCGTTGCCTTTACTTACCTTCTTCTTTGCCTTCTTCTTTTCTTCTTCTTTGACTTCTTCTTTGTCTTTTACTTCCCTTCTTCTTTGCCTTCTTCTTTTCTTCTTCTTTGTCTTCTTCTTTGTCTTTTACTTACCTTCTTCTTTGCCTTCTTCTTTCCTTTTTCTCTGACTTCTTCTTTGTCTTTTACTTACCTTCTTCTTTGACTTCTTCTTTGTCTTTTACTTACCTTCTTCTTTGACTTCTTCTTTTCTTCTTCTTTGACTTCTTCTTAGTCTTTTACTTGCCTTCTTCTTTGACTTCTTCTTTGTCTTTTACTTACCTTCTTCTTAGACTTCTTCTTTTCTTCTTCTTTGACTTCTTCTTTGTCTTTTACTAACCTTCTTCTTTGACTTCTTCTTTGTCTTTTACTCACCTTCTTCTTTGCCTTCTTCTTTTCTTCTTCTTTGACTTCTTCTTTGTCTTTTACTTACCTTCTTCTTTGACTTCTTCTTTTATTCTTCTTTGACTTCTTCTTTGTCTTTTACTTACCTTCTTCTTTGACTTCTTCTTTGTCTTTTACTTACCTTCTTCTTTGACTTCTTCTTTTCTTCTTCTTTGACTTCTTCTTTGTCTTTTACTAACCTTCTTCTTTGACTTCTTCTTTGTCTTTTACTCACCTTCTTCTATGCCTTCTTCTTTTCTTCTTCTTTGACTTCTTCTTTGTCTTTTACTTACCTTCTTCTTTGACTTCTTCTTTTCTTCTTCTTTGACTTCTTCTTTGCCTTTTACTTCCCTTCCTCTTTGCCTTCTTCTTTTGTTCTTCTTTGACTTCTTCTTTGTCTTTTACTTACCATTCTTCTTTGCCTTTTTCTTTCCTTCCTCTTTGACTTCTTCTTTGCCTTTTACTTACCTACTGCTCTGCTTTCTTCTTTTCTTCTTATTTGACGTGTTCTTTGCCTTTTACTTACCTACTGCTCTGCCTTCTTCTTTTCTTCTTATTTGACGAATATTCTTTGCCTTTTACTTACCTTCTTCTTTGACTTCTTCTTTTCTTCTTCTTTGACCTTCTTTGTCTTTTACTTACCTTCTTTTTGCCTTCTTCTTTTCTTCTTCTTTGACTTCTTCTTTGTCTTTTACTTACCTTCTTCTTTGACTTCTTCTTTGTCTTTTACTTACCTTCTTCATTGACTTCTTCTTTGTCCTTTACTGACCTTCTTTTCTGCCTTCGTCTTTGTCTTTTATTTACCTTCTTCTTTGCCTTTTTCTTTGTCTTTTACTTACCTTCTTCTTTGCCGTCTTCTTTCCTTCTTTGACTTCTTTGTCTTTTACTTAGCTTCTTCTTTGACCTTCTTTGTCTTTTACTTACCTTCTTCTTTGCCTTCTTTTTCATTCTTCTTTGTCTTTTACTTACCTTGTTTCTTTGACTTCTTCTTAAACTTCTTCTTTGACTTCTTCTTTGTCTTTTACTTACCTTCTTCTCTGCCTGGTCCGAGGAATCGAGAGCTCCTTAATGAGGGCCGTGGACAAGTTTTTTGCTCTATGGGCCCTACCCCGAGGTCGATCTCGAATGCTTTGATCGACTTGACTCGACCGAGTATCGACTCGATCAACTTTGTCGACTCGATCGAATCGGCAAATAAAAATCGACTTTTGTCAACTTGGAGTGTAGTCTCTTTGTAAGGTGATAAAGCGTGTTGTTACTTTATTCTTTATTGTTACTCTATTATACACGCTACAGCCGAGGTCGATGCCTCTATACCGAATGCCACGATCAGTGGACTTGACTCGATCGCGAGTGGCCGACTCGATCAATGTCCTTTGTCGACTCGATCGAATCGGCAAATAAAAATCTCGACTTTTCAATAACTTGTCGACCTAGTGTAGTCTCTTGGCCAACATTGCTGACGACTGTTGCATTTTTATATACCAGTACCTATATCACTCACGAATTTCAATTGCACACTCTTCCTCAAACCGTCAAACTGTTGTTGAACTGGTAAGTGTATTAGAATGATATCGTGTGGGTATGACTTGTAAGTCAACCACATACCGTACGATATCATCGTGTGTGGTTGACTCGATCATGTATTCTACAAGGGAATCTCCCACAGTACGGTACAGAAATTATACCAGCTTAACAAATAAGACGGCAGTAGATTTCTTGCAGTGTCTAGTTTACTGTTAGTTCAAGAAGCTTGAAACTGTTCAAGATTACTGCAGTTAGTTACTATAGTAGTCTGTAGTGCATACTGCATAGGTTAAGGCTGGAGGTGGAGCTTATTGGAGGGTTCTGTTACAGTTCAGCAGATGCTAGAGAGAACAGCAAAACAAAACCACCCCAGTATTTTATGACAATTATTACAACTATTATGCATTGTCTGAGCATTCTAAACGTTCTAGTCTACAGCTAATCTACACATATAGTAACTTCTGTCAACTGCTGCTAGAAGTTCTGCAGTTATGTGCAATCGCTCAGAATATGCAGAGTTAGTTGTATTGTATTGTATTTGATTTACTTGTTATAGCGCCCCTACCAGATTGCCCATTCAGAGGCGCTCCCGACTACTGCGCGGACGCTGAATCGGAGTTTCACGCCGAAGCGCATGAGCAATTGCGAGTGAAGGACTTGCCCAGGGTCCCTACGCGGCGGCTTTGAGATGGATTCGAACCCGCAACCCTCCAGCTGCAAGGCACCGAACATACCCCTATACCACCGCGCCCCAGTTGTATTGTGTTGTGTTGTATTGTATTGTATTGTATAATTTGTATTGTTTGTTAAACAAAAGAAAATTATCATGCACAATGATGAATTCATATGGGTCATTGTTTGACGTAGCCGCAAAAATGGTTGGTAAAATATTTCATTGTCCAGTCAAGTCGAGTTGATCGTTGTGTCAACGATCAACTCGACTTTTGCAAGCATTCGATCGACTCGACTTGCAAGTCGACCAAGTCGCAGATTTTTCGCCCAACTCCACTTGATCGAGTTTCAACCAACTTTATCAACTGACTCGATCGTTCACAGGGTTTAATCTGCTAGAGCGTCGCTCTCGACGTAAGCATCTGTAACGGTAGAAAGGCCGTCTTCTCTAGAGATCCTGAGTGGCCGAGTGGGTTGGTAGCCCGCTCTCCACGCCGGCGGCCCGGGTTCGATTCCTGGTCGGTCGGTTTATCAGAGATTAATTTCTCGGATCTTTACTGCGGGTGGCTCGGTCGCAATATAAACGTGGAGTACGAGGTTGCTTTCTGCCTCCGACACTAATCATCTTCGACATGAAAAAAGTGTCGTTAAGCCGAAGTACAACATCTTCTCTAGCACCGATTGTTAGTTTACTAGACAGTGGTGAACAGAGATCAGCATTTTGACATCAGCATCAGCATGGCCAGGGTCATCTTATAAGAAACCGCGGCCTCAGCGGAAGAAACAGATGATAGGCCTACCTGATCCTGGCAAAGACGAGCTTCCGTCGTCGCAGTCTTCTTCCATCGGTCGAAGTCGACGAGAAGAACGGACCGTATCGAGCGTCGACGTGTCCACTGGGATCTCAGGAGAAGAAGACTCCAAATAATATTATTTGCCAAATGAGTCACAGCAAACCGGCGCAAAGCAATCAACAAACATATTGCAAACACGCGAAGAAAATCGCAATCTGCGATCGTCAGTCTCATCAAACCAGGAGCTGCACGGCTAGACCAACGACCTCTTCTATTAAACGGACAGTGACGATGACGTCATCAACACTCAGATGGGCGGAAACGGAAATGACGTCATTTTGACATTGTTTCCCTCGAGAACGTTGAAAATCTCTTTTAAGAGCATGAAATACATTAATGATATCGATGGTCGTGACTCGTGTTAACTTTTATTTCCAGAAGCACAATGAATATAACAATTAACAACAATAATATAACTTGACTATTACATATCGGTTCTTTAAATTGGCTAGGGAACAGGAGATACCCAAAAGGGACATACGCCCCGCTAAATTAGAGTCACCCTTCCTGGTTGCCATCTCCGGCCTAAAACTCTCTCTATAGCTTTAATCGTATTTTCAAGTATGCTGATGACTGCATTCTTGTGATCTTGGCTTCTAACATCTCCACTACAGATGCAGAATTAGATCATATTAGTACCTGGGCTCTTAAATGTAATCTCCACCTGAATCACTCAAAATCCTGTGAGATTGTATTTACCAAACCAAAGGTGAATCTTTTACAAGCCCCTCCTGTCCTGCCTGGCATCAAAAGGGTTGTGTCATTGAATATACTGGGCATTGAGATTACCGAAAAGTTCGGTTTTTCCCCGTATGTTCAAAGACTTTGCATTCGGGCCAAGCAATCTCTCTATGCCCATCGTATTTTGATCTCACATGGGCTTTCAGGGGTCAGGCTTCATGATGTGGTCAGGGCTACCACTATCAACCGCATGCTATACTGTTCCCAAGTATGGTGGGGCTTCGCCAGTAAACAGGAACTTGACTCTCTGAGCGCACTGGTCCGCAAGTTGGTACGCCTGGGTTTCCTACCTAAATCTTTCCCCACCTTTGAGGAGCTTTGCAAAAAAGCTGATATAGACCTATTTAGAAACATCTTAACAAATACTAGCCACACCCTCCACGACCTTCTCCCCTCTGTCAATTGCACTGGTCATGACCTGCGCCCACGCTCACATAACCGTGTTCTCCCTAGATTTGATTCCCTTACCAGGCGTGGCTTCTTAGCTAGGATGTTGTACAGTTAGACATAGGCCTATGTTTTCTAGTTGACCTAATTTTCTTCTAATTATCGTTTTCTTTGTACATAAATTATTTCTGACTTTGTATGTAAAGCGCTGAGCGTTTGCTTGCGTTCAATAAAGAACATTCTTACCTACTTACTTACTTACTTATTATAACTATATTCAATTAGGCTATGGGTGGTTAGTCAGTTGAAAAGAAAGATCGGTTCATCAACTCAATAATGTTCTTAACTAAGTAATAACATTGCAATTTTTTTAAGAAGATCAATAATTTATGTAAACTATATTCAATGAAACAGAACTTCTAAATGAAGTATGGTTAATCTTTCAAAAGTTTCAACAGTCCTTCAAGTAGGCTAGGCTATAACTGCTCCAAACTTTCCAAAGCTTCTGAAATTGGGTATGTACGTGTATGTGGGTGCATTCCGAATAGGCTACTCATCAGTAGGCCTACTGCATTCCAAATTTTTGGACCATTACAACGAATAGAAAATCGACGATAATTAGTGCGTGCTTATATTTGGCACATAAGCTCCCAGAAGAAAACCTTGTTAATGACCATGGCTGCATCTCTACTACCTTAATAAAATAGTTTGAAAATGATTCCGGCAGCAAGATAGTCTACAGCCTAAGAATATAGGCCTATATATTGCTGCTCAGTTTTTGCTGGTCACCCATCTGGCTTAATAGGGAGTCTTAATTAACCGGGTCCTTCGTTCTGCTGCTCGGCTTATTGGTCATATTCCTAAATATGCCCCAGTTTCTGCCTACATGCGTGATGTATTGCACTAGCGTCCTGCAGCCTCGCAACGCATTTCCTATGGGATAGCAGCACTTGTCTGGCGGCGTCTCACTGGTAGTGTTCCGTACGTCCTACTTATCTGATATCAGATTCCAGTGACGTAAATCATGGGGGCCCTCGGCCTGTCCCCCCAAAATGCAAAAATCCGGCCCACGAAAAAGGTCTGTTCCCCAAGTTATGTACAGATTTTCGCCTCTGTCAGATTTCCCCTTCTACGAATGTTCTTGCTAATAAAGCTGGCATTTAACTATTCAAAGCCTTTCTCTTATACGAGAATCATTCACTCAGCTGCCTTTTCCCCAACCAACATTCTACGCCGTATTTTCTTAGGGTCAGACTAGGCCTACATAACTTTAACCTTCTTGACAAAGACTCACGAAATTTTATATCTCGTATGTTATTCCTGACCTCTAAGTCACCTCTTACTAAGCTATATTTCTGCATTGTAGGCTATATACTATCCTCAAACCGTCAAACTGTTGTTGAACTGGTAAGTGTATTAGAATGATATCGTGTGGGTATGACTTGTAAGTCAACCACATACCGTACGATATCATCGTGTGTGGTTGACTCGATCATGTATTCTACAAGGGAATCTCCCACAGTACGGTACTGAAATTATACCAGCTTAACAAATAAGACGGCAGTAGATTTCTTGCAGTGTCTAGTTTACTGTTAGTTCAAGAAGCTTCAAACTGTTCAAGATTACTGCAGTTAGTTACTATAGTAGTCTGTAGTGCATACTGCATAGGTTAAGGCTGGAGGTGGAGCTTATTGGAGGGTTCTGTTACAGTTCAGCAGATGCTAGAGAGAACAGCAAAACAAAACCACCCCAGTATTTTATGACAATTATTACAACTATTATGCATTGTCTGAGCATTCTAAACGTTCTAGTCTACAGCTAATCTACACATATAGTAACTTCTGTCAACTGATAAAAGTTCTGCAGTTATGTGCAATCGCTCAGAATATGCAGAGTTAGTTGTATTGTATTGTATTGTATTGTATTGTATTTGAACACTTGTTATAGCGCCCCTACCAGATTGCCCATTCAGAGGCGCTCCCGACTACTGCGCGGACGCTGAATCGGAGTTTCACGCCGAAGCGCATGAGCAATTGCGAGTGAAGGACTTGCCCAGGGTCCCTATGCGGCGGCTTTGAGATGGATTCGAACCCGCAACCCTCCAGCTGCAAGGCACCGAACATACCCCTATACCACCGCGCCCCAGTTGTATTGTGTTGTGTTGTATTGTATTGTATTGTATAATTTGTATTGTTTGTTAAACAAAAGAAAATTATCATGCACAATGATGAATTCATATGGGTCATTGTTTGACGTAGCCGCAAAAATGGTTGGTAAAATATTTCATTGTCCAGTCAAGTCGAGTTGATCGTTGTGTCAACGATCAACTCGACTTTTGCAAGTATTCGATCGACTCGACTTGCAAGTCGACCAAGTCGCAAATTTTTCGCCCAACTCCACTTGATCGAGTTTCAACCAATTTTATCAACTGACTCGATCGTTCACAGGGTTTAATCTGCTAGAGCGTCGCTCTCGACGTAAGCATCTGTAACGGTAGAAAGGCCGTCTTCTCTAGAGATCCTGAGTGGCCGAGTGGGTTGGTAGCCCGCTCTCCACGCCGGCGGCCCGGGTTCGATTCCTGGTCGGTCGGTTTATCAGAGATTAATTTCTCGGATCTTTACTGCGGGTGGCTCGGTCGCAATATAAACGTGGAGTACGAGGTTGCTTTCTGCCAACGACACTAATCATCTTCGACATGAAAAAAGTGTCGTTAAGCCGAAGTACAACATCTTCTCTAGCACCGATTGTTAGTTTACTAGACAGTGGTGAACAGAGGTCAGCATTTTGACATCAGCAATCAGCATGGCCAGGGTCATCTTATAAGAAACCGCGGCCTCAGCGGAAGAAACAGATGATAGGCCTACCTGATCCTGGCAAAGACGAGCTTCCGTCGTCGCAGTCTTCTTCCATCGGCCGAAGTCGACGAGAAGAACGGACCGTATCGAGCGTCGACGTGTCCACTGGGATCTCAGGAGAAGAATTAAGACTCCAAATAATATTATTTGCCAAATGAGTCACAGCAAACCGGCGCAAAGCAATCAACAAACATATTGCAAACACGCGAAGAAAATCGCAATCTGCGATCGTCAGTCTCATCAAACCAGGAGCTGCACGGCTAGACCAACGACCTCTTCTATTAAACGGACAGTGACGATGACGTCATCAACACTCAGATGGGCGGAAACGGAAATGACGTCATTTTGACATTGTTTCCCTCGAGAACGTTGAAAATCTCTTTTAAGAGCATGAAATACATTAATGATATCGATGGTCGTGACTCATGTTAACTTTTATTTCCAGAAGCACAATGAATATAACAATTAACAACAATAATATAACTTGACTATTACATATCGGTTCTTTAAATTGGCTAGGGAACAGGAGATACCCAAAAGGGACATACGCCCCGCTAAATTAGAGTCACCCTTCCTGGTTGCCATCTCCGGCCTAAAACCTCTCTAGGCCTATAGCTTTAATCGTATTTTCAAGTATGCTGATGACTGCATTCTTGTGATCTTGGCTTCTAACATCTCCACTATACAGATGCAGAATTAGATCATATTAGTACCTGGGCTCTTAAATGTAATCTCCACCTGAATCACTCAAAATCCTGTGAGCTTGTATTTACCAAACCAAAGGTGAATCTTTTACAAGCCCCTCCTGTCCTGCCTGGCATCAAAAGGGTTGTGTCATTGAATATACTGGGCATTGAGATTACCGAAAAGTTCGGTTTTTCCCCGTATGTTCAAAGACTTTGCATTCGGGCCAAGCAATCTCTCTATGCCCATCGTATTTTGATCTCACATGGGCTTTCAGGGGTCAGGCTTCATGATGTGGTCAGGGCTACCACTATCAACCGCATGCTATACTGTTCCCAAGTATGGTGGGGCTTCGCCAGTAAACAGGAACTTGACTCTCTGAGCGCACTGGTCCGCAAGTTGGTACGCCTGGGTTTCCTACCTAAATCTTTCCCCACCTTTGAGGAGCTTTGCAAAAAGCTGATATAGACCTATTTAGAAACATCTTAACAAATACTAGCCACACCCTCCACGACCTTCTCCCCCTGTCAATTGCACTGGTCATGACCTGCGCCCACGCTCACATAACCGCGTGTTCTCCCTAGATTTGATTCCCTTACCAGGCGTGGCTTCTTAGCTAGGATGTTGTACAGTTAGACATTTGTTTTCTAGTTGACCTAATTTTCTTCTAATTATCGTTTTCTTTGTACATAAATTATTTCTGACTTTGTATGTAAAGCGCTGAGCGTTTGCTTGCGTTCAATAAAGAACATTCTTACCTACTTACTTACTTACTTATTATAACTATGTTCAATTAGGCTATGGGTGGTTAGTCAGTTGAAAAGATTAAAGATCGGTTCATCAACTCAATAATGTTCTTAACTAAGTAATAACATTGCAATTTTTTTAAGAAGATCAATAATTTATGTAAACTATATTCAATGAAACAGAACTTCTAAATGAAGTATGGTTAATCTTTCAAAAGTTTCAACAGTCCTTCAAGTAGGCTAGGCTATAACTGCTCCAAACTTTCCAAAGCTTCTGAAATTGGGTATGTACGTGTATGTGGGTGCATTCCGAATAGGCTACTCATCAGTAGGCCTACTGCATTCCAAATTTTTGGACCATTACAACGAATAGAAAATCGACGATAATTAGTGCGTGCTTATATTTGGCACATAAGCTCCCAGAAGAAAACCTTGTTAATGACCATGGCTGCATCTCTACTACCTTAATAAAATAGTTTGAAAATGATTCCGGCAGCAAGATAGTCTACAGCCTAAGAATATAGGCCTATATATTGCTGCTCAGTTTTTGCTGGTCACCCATCTGGCTTAATAGGGAGTCTTAATTAACCGGGTCCTTCGTTCTGCTGCTCGGCTTATTGGTCATATTCCTAAATATGCCCCAGTTTCTGCCTACATGCGTGATGTATTGCATCGGCGTCCTGCAGCCTCGCAACGCATTTCCTATGGGATAGCAGCACTTGTCTGGCGGAGTCTCACTGGTAGTGTTCCGTACGTCCTATATGTATACTTATCTGATATCAGATTCCAGTGACGTAAATCATGGGGGCCCTCGGCCTGTCCCCCCAAAATGCAAAAATCCGGCCCACGAAAAAGGTCTGTTCCCCAAGTTATGTACAGATTTTCGCCTCTGTCAGATTTCCCCTTCTACGAATGTTCTTGCTAATAAAGCTGGCTTTTAACTATTCAAAGCTTAATTTCTCTTATACGAGAATCATTCTCAGCTGCCTTTTCCCCAACCAACATTCTACGCCGTATTTTCTTAGGGCCAGACTATAACTTTAACCTTCTTGACAAAGACTCACGAAATTTTATATCTCGAATGTTATTCCTGACCTCTAAGTCACCTCTTACTAAGCTATATTTCTGCATAGTAGGCTATATACTATCTAGTTTTTTTCTATGTGCACCTACAGCGTTATCTCCGTCAGTTGTTCTCATGAGTTCAACCAATTTGTAATTTGCAATTCAATAAAAATTTTCCTAGCAGCCTAAAGTGCCCATCCCTGCATGGTTATCAAAACAACCAGGGTATGGTTTTAGTCGTGTGCATGCAGCACATGTAGGCTACTGAATATACGGATACGTCTTAAGTAAGTAAGTAAGTATATTCTTTAATAAAACCAATTGCATATCCGAACTCTGGTGTACATAGGCCTACATCTTAACAACAATCAACAGTTAATGTCAATACGACATAAGTTTCCCATGCATGATGCAGCGTTGTCACAGGATTTGGCTTGGAAGCCAATACGCACGCCGTATGAAGCTATAAGGCCATAGTAAACGTTTGTGCAACTCCTCGACTATAGCCAGAGCTCCAGTATCTTGATGAAAGTCGAGATCTCCGGGATCTGAGACAGCGGGCGCTGATGACGGGATTCAATGCCCCAGCGAATAATTGGTCCGAGGACTGCAGTAACGAGCGTTGTAAACTACTCCGAGGGGTAGGCTACGGCTCGAGCACAAACCAGTAGGGTGTCCCATGATAGCATTGAAAACCCATAATTGATGAAACTTTTAACACAGTCCCTCTAAAAAGTTTCTTTATGGTCCGATAATAATACCTTACAAATTTTATGACATTTAAAAATTAGGCCTATTTAGGGGTCGCCCAAGGCTCATAGAATTAGTGCAATTTGTCCTAAATTACGCGTGACATTTCTGAGTTTGACAATTTTCGCAGGATCACACTTTTATCATATAATAACATGCTTAGTATCATATAATAACATGCTTAGTATCTCAAACGTATAGCCTTATTGTAGATGTGAATATAGTTTAAAGTGTGAAGAAGACAGAAAACATGCAGAATCAAGATCAGTGAAACTGCCGAACAAACCAAGGATGACTTTCGAGCCTGAAAATCTGTCATGAGGCACTGGGATTGCAAGCTGCTACCTGACATCACTGGAGTAGACAAGGGCAAAGTGGACAGATTGCCAGTCCTCATTTCTTCTCTAGTTGATGGAAGTACCAAACTTCTGGGTGTGCCAAAGTTGGTCTCTGGGTCAGGACATGCAGCAGCGGTAGCGGTTCTGGACCTTTTGAAGTCGTGGCAGTGCGATGCATTTGTAATCGGCATGCGCTTTGACACAACGGCCTCAAAAACCGGCAGAGTTGGAGTCTGCACCCTTCTAGAGACAGCCATCGGTCGTAATCTGCTGTAGATGGCTTGTCAACATCACTTGTTTGAAGTCCTGTTTTCTGACGCATTCATAGTGTGCACCGGTAAAGTTTGCCCATCACCTGGGCCTGACATTCTGCTCTTCAAGCGATTTAAAGAGAAATGGTCCGACTTGGCCAACCGTCAACCAAAGCCTCGACCAATGCCATTGATGTCTGTGTCTGACAAATTGAAGAAGTTTATTACTGAATACTTTCAACGTTACCATCCACGAGATGATCATCGAGAATTTCTCCAACTCGTGGCATCCACGGTTGGATTGAGCAGTTCGGCAGCGGTTTGCAAGCCTGGTGCCCATCACCAGAGCGTTTGGATGGCAAAGGCAATATACTCGATGAAGATTGAATTGCTTTGTGATGGAACCTATCCAATTGACGGCCCGTGAATTACAGGGCATCCAATAATTTAACAGATGTGTTGTTAACATCAACATCCAATCGTGGTTTTCATGTGGAGTCGCCGCTGCAGTAACCCATCAATGACATTCAACTAATCCAAAGGCTGCATGACTATGATGTTGCCGCTCTGCAATCCACAGGACTGAAGATGATGCAGCGTCATTCTTGATACCTAAGCCAAGAACCATCGACCGTCTCTCTGTTCTCTCAGCATCTGTCTACTGAAGAGAAAACAGTTTATCTCGACAATTATGTTCGAAGATTGCACCTGGTTCAGTCTCTTCCCCGTAGATTAACGGAATTATCTATTTCTTGAAGCTTGTTCCGAACTACTTCGTCGACAGTTTTCTTGATATTCCAGTTGAAGAGTGGCCGGAAAGCCATTCATATAAGATCGCATTATGAGTTTGTTAATAACTTGACCTGTGTGAATAACAGTGCTGAACGTGGCGTAGCTCTGATACAAAATTTCAGTTCAACAATAATGAAGAACGAGGCTTCTTCTGCAAGTGGTCGAAAAACATTGGCATGACTTTTCTAAGAGTAATCGTGACAATCTTGCAGACATGTAGAATTTTAAATCGGTCCATAGCCATAGCTGTACCGCCTCTTTGGAACAAACTCCCACCAGGGCTACGCTCAAATATCCGATCGATCCTACGAACTCACCAAAACCTCACCTCTTGCTATCTCTCCACGGGTCTTCCACTCAAACACTGCTTTTTCACAAAGCCTATCCCGATCGATTCCTTCTCTTCCCCTCACCTCCCTCGCCATTTCAACTCCAAGGCGGAGTCCAAGCATCATCCACCGTCTGCCTGCCTGACTCCCTGGATCTTGACCACCTGCCTATCGATTCTGTTTTGATTAAGCGCCTGCGAATAAGTTGGTTCCCGCGACTTCGCTTTGTGGTCGCTCTATAGAAATCTCGAGTTTACGATTGCGATTAGAATGCAGATTATAGAACTGAAGAATAAGCACCTGAAGGTGTAAGCAGTGATTAAGAATAAGCAGATGAAGGTATGGAGGAGCTGAAACCATGCATGGCTTGTTGCATTATCAAACATTTGTAATAATGACTACTCTTAGCAATTAGTGGTAATAACTGATATTGCGAAAGTCCGAAAATCTCGAGTTTTGTACAATTTTTGCATTACTTGATCTTAAAACAGTACCTACGTATCGGATTGTATCCAATAAAGTGACAAACTTGTAGATTATACTATTTAAGAGCTGTCCAATGGTATTATATAAATATGTTATCATGGGATCAAAGGTTGATATCTGAAAGCGTTTAGAAATTGGACACGTCAGGCGCAAATTATACCAATATGGGGGGAAATGTAAAGTGTCTTGGGGACCCATAAATATTTTTAAAATGTCATAAAAATTGTCAGGTATTCTTATGGGACCACAAAGAAACTTTTTAGAGGAACTGCATAAAAATATTCAACAAAAAATATTTCTGGGACACCCTACAAACCAGCCTCGGAAACAAACGCATTTTGCCAAATAAAGTATATAGATATTAGCTACATGTATCAGCGTTATAATAATAATAATAAATAATATATTTTCTTTAATAAGCGCCTGACAAACGCACTGCGCTGTAGCCTACATTTACATGTTATGCAATTTAAATCTTAACTACTAACAGAACAGACAGCTGCAGCCTACAAAGCATATCCGCCCTACGGGGGCTCGAACTCGGTACCTCTCGGTCTCTGTGCCAGATGTTATCCAATGCGCCACGGGCCCCCAACAATGTCTGTTGTTAACACATTAAACGAATATATGAATGAATGAATCAGGAATAGCATATGCGACATATATGCCTGCCAGGAATTATTCCTGATTGTGAAACTCATATACTCATCGACTAACCGATCAAGGGGCGCGACGGATCTACATGGGGATTAGGCTGACTGCCAACACGCCGAGTCCGCTCAATGTTTGCGTGTTTTCTTTCATTAGTTCTCAGTTCGAATGACCAGTGGGGACGTCCGCATCTACACGTGTATGTGATACATAGTTGTTTCGGTACAACGTGTGCTTTAAAGTAGTCTGTATTAAATTGGTTCGAACCTCATTAGGGGTCGTCCATTAATTATGTCAACAAAATAGGGGGAAGGGGGTTTGGAAAAGTTTGACAGTAGTTGGGGTTCGGTACAATTTGACGTCAACAATTTTTTTCCAATGAATCAACACAGACCCTTCAAAATGGTAGCTAAAACATTAAGCATTGCTGAAAATGTATAAAGTGCTTAATGTTTAATACTACTAAAAGCTGGTAATAAACTAAACTCATATATTTTGAAATTCGAGATTGCATTTTTTTTAGTGAAATTTAAAAAATGATTCTACATGTATTGAGCCATTGTGTTTCGTTTTTGTAGGGATGGGTTCTGGGATTGTTGACATAATTCTTTAGGGGGGGGTCTTCTTTAGGGGTGGAGGGACGTGTAAGCAAAACAGTTTCAGCTGTTGATGAAGAGTAAGAGCAAGTGTCAGTACTCTCATCTCTTCCAAGAAACACGATTTCACTTTTAATCAATGAAAGCATTACATAGATAGCCTACACATGCAGTGTCGATCAATGGTCTAAAATTAGGGCAAGCTGAATTTACAGGGTGTTTGCTAATCTGTTTGAAGTCTGGTCAGTCCTCTTACATGTAACTACCTTGACTAGAGTTTTTCCTATGAAAAGCATTCATACCCTTTCAATTTCACAAGGAGGCAGTTTCATTCGAGAACTAGATTTGACTTGCATTAATTCTTAAGTTTAACTTAATTTCTGACTTAGTTCCTTGTCCGCTGGTAGCTCTGTTGCTACTAACTTCAACAGCAGTACCGTAACTGCCAGTTTATGCAAACATGGCAGACGGTACAGCAATTGTGCGGTTGCTTTAGGTCAAGTTGATTTTTACAATATGTTTTTCAACCAAAACTATGTATTTGGCATTACTCTCCCAATTTCAGAGGCTGGTGGATACCTAGATTAGGCTATCCAGTTGATCTCGCAGTGTTAACTGCACTACTGGGTGGGGGATTTTGATAGTAACTCATCCAGCAAAGGGGCTAATAAGCTAGATTCAATGAAGTACATGTATCTGCAGTCTGAATTTGTTGTCTAAGGTACAGGCTGTACTGAATAACTATATGTACATGTATTTACCCATGCAGTATTTAGATGAGGGTGTCTGCATTCCCTCCATTTGTCAGCATTTGGGTTACCCCCCCTCTCTGCGGATGTCGTTTATAGGTGATCACTATACAGAAATAGAAAACAAGAAAGAACTTTGTGGAGAACATGACAGAGGAACAAGCTCCTCTGCAACAGCACATTAGTAATTTACAATTACAAACTCTGAATTTCTTTAACACATTATAGAAACAAATGCAACAAAACCAGCTTCTAAAAGTAAAATTAAGACCAGCTCCAGTGCAATATAATTGGAAATTTATATAGCACCATTCACAACAGCTGGGCAGTTATGTACAAGGGGAAACTTGTAAACCAATGGTGAACGTGCCCTGTGTTTTAGTGTAAATCAGCAGCATACATGTGCAATCATTCAAGTGCAAAAATACACCTAGTAATATTTCCTCCTGTTCAAGTCATTTCATTTACATTTACTACTACATGTAGTTGCCTCAGTCAAAACAACCACTGACACTTGACTTTTTAAATTACATAAAAGTTAAAAGAAATTAAAAACATCAGGAGTTGCACATAATTAAAAGCACTGTAATTTCATGGATTAGACACAACAAAAGTCAACAGCTTATTCCTAGGCTGCTACCCAACAGAGACAGTATGTTGAAA
Organism: Aporrectodea caliginosa; assembly: GCA_020284085.1. NCBI lineage: Eukaryota > Metazoa > Annelida > Clitellata > Crassiclitellata > Lumbricidae > Aporrectodea > Aporrectodea caliginosa. Next base: position 616,461 of record JACEVL010000468.1, read on the forward strand.
TTAGCTTCTGATTTTCCACCATTGTAGGACTATCACGGTCGACATCAAATAAAAACTACCTACGTATGGTAAGGTAAGGCATACATACATTGGAATGCCTCTGATTAGGTCACACTGTGAGAGCCGCTTTAGAAATCCATAAATACAGTACAATACAAGAAACAAGGAAATCACACTTTATATTGTACTGCGCTGTTGTCTGCACTTCAGGTGAAAGATCTAAAAGCCCAATTGCCTCTCAATTTTGATGTACGAGTCCACAGTTGTGTGTGCCACCGGCAAGTACAGATTGTGGTTCGAGTATTATGACCTTTGTGAGGTCCACAACAGGTACTGCATAAATAGCCCGATACATAAACATATACCACTAAATGCAACTTCGGTTTGTACCTATGGTAAATATTTCTTAAACAACAGGATTAAGAGGAGGTACTCATTTCTTTCTGTTAGGCCCCTGAGACACAAAACAATATACGAGTAGGTCTTCGATACGAAGCTCTGCATCTCTGGTGTGTAAGCAACTACTAAACCAGGCATTTGCATCTGCGTAGATATTTTGCAAAGGTGTCATATAATTCTGAAATCAGAATAACTTTTGGTCATGAGCTATTACTCTGACAAAGTACTTTCAATTTTAGATGAAGTATTCTGGTCTGAACACATTACACAACTAAAGGCTCACTGGTTAGACATCACTTTGCATCACATGAAAAGCAGGATGGCTTTTTGCACTTCCTTGTCTTAAAGGCAGGAGACGAGTGCAGGCTACTCCTCGGCCTCTCAACTCTCGTACCATTCTGATTTTCATCTGAATGTGTTTCATTAAGGACAATTATTTCATCAATATCAGCACTCTCCCACAGTGAGGTTCTACAGCGCTTGGTAGAACGGTTGTGTTCTAAGTGACAATTATCAGAACTTCGTTTTAGAGTTTTATGTGAAGCCTCGAGTTCCACTTCATTTTTTCTTGGGTATGACAGGTACCCATCAAACCGAGGCTTATGACTGGACGACCCAGAGACAACAGAGATAACGTCTGATTGTGAAGATGTTGCCTTTGGACGATGTGAAAGGGTTGTTTCGTCATTCTCAGATTGGCGATGCATCTTCTCCGGATAAAATGAGTACCAGAGTTTTGCCGGAGCAGAAATTGAGCTAGGTGCTGATGGTTGGCAAAAAACTCCTGATTCTATTTTTTTTGGTTGAGTAGAAACTGGGACCAAAGGCAAGCATTGGACAGCACGAACCAAGGCTGACCGACTATCATTTGAACAAGTTGCTTTGACGACTGAAGCAACTGAAACAGGATTACGATTACCTGACAATTTCCTCGGCAGTTGAACTTCTGAATTGACAAAGGCTGAAGCTGGTGCAACAGTCTGACCCAAAGTGCACACCTTTGTTACTCTCTTCCTCACCTGAATTGTATCATTAGATGACACAGGTATAGTCAAACTATTAGGATGTCTTAGTCCAACACATACCTCTTTAGTCTTATCCTCTGCTGTCACAACTGCTTTCACATTGTCGCTGATTTTCCTCATTTGTAAATTTTTCTCCAACACTTTCCGATTAGTTTTAATCATATCGTTATCATTAATTGCCAGGATTTTTGTAATAGGTATACTCACTGGTTTGAGTAATTTTTCTCTCTGGTGATTATAAATTTTCCCTTCATCTTTTGCACTTATGTTATCAGTTTTCAGTACTTTTTCATCAGTTTTCCTCATGGCCATATTATTATGCACTGTCCCATTCGCATTGAATTTCATTACTTCCCTAGATGCTGCTGTCTCCAATCCAGTCTTTGCCATAATTTTGTTACCCTGTACCACATGTCTGAAAGCTGCAAGGGAGTCAATGCCCTGAAGTTCATCAGAAGGGGAAAGAAACTCAAACTGTTCGAGCGGCTTATTAACTCTTTCTTTCATCTGAGCAAATGTCACAGATGGCAGATCCCTTTTCTCAGTTGGCTCTGCTGTCATTGATGATTTAATATTCGTTTTACTAATGACTGTTTCCTCTAGATCCTCTTCAAACATAATTGCCATGGCAAGTTCTTTATTCCTCTCAATCTCACTGGAGTCACTAATACAAGAAAGGAAGCTGGTATCAAATATGCAGCCAGATTGATCTTTAGTAGGAGTACTTGTGGCTCCGGCCAAAGTAACCTCACGAACATCTTCAGAGTCAGTGTCTTCATGAACCACTTTCTGTTTCATAGCATTGATGACATTATTTTCACCACCTGCATCTTTATCTTCTTCCACATCACTCAGTAATGAAAGAAAGCAGTTTTCCTCATCTGGGTCTGAAACGATGTCACTTAGGTTTTCAGCCGAGGGAAATTCTGTCTTGATCTTTATTCTAGGTTCTGCATGATTCAAACTCTGTATAGAAACATCCCTGCCTCTACCTCCCCGACAACCATCAGGCTTGTTGAACCCGTAGCTTTTAAGTCCGACAATCCGGTCAGTACATGATGCCGACTCTGTCCGCTGTTCCATCTCTTTCACAGCAGGAACACAGTTACCTCTTTTGTACAGTTCTTTGACATTGGGTATCAATTTTCCATGCCTTTGATCATAAGAGCGAGATACTGGTTGTGCGCTGCTACCATTGTTATTAATTTCGGCAACTTTGCCAGCTTGCTTAAATATATCCCTTTTAGATTTTCCACGAGAGTGTTGCAGATTTTCAACACGTGTTACCAAAACTTCAGGCGATGAAAGCTTCATCTTAGCAAAACATTCTGATGGAGATGATGCAGTGCTGGAATTAGCACATGCTTTTTGTCGCCATGTGTTAAGAAACGCATTTCCAATCTGCTGTTTTGGAGTTTTTTGGAGAGCACTCATCTCAACAGTCCAACTACATAGCTTGGTGTACGCAGTGCTGGCAGTGGTGCAATTTCTATGAGCTATTTTACAACAATCAGGACGTGAAGCACAGTTCGACCTTGACTGCTCAGTGCTTGAATCTGTCAAACCACTGCTTGGCAAATTATGATTCCTTATGAAAGAAAAAGGTTTTTCCACCATCTGGACTTCTGGTCCACAAGTCCCTGCAACTGTACTATCATCTTGGTCAATGCTTTCATCCACAGATGATGTTTCATTACACATGACAGAATCATTGAAATCAGTCTCTGTTCTGTTAGCAGCACAAGTTGGCAATTCAGACATGACCAAAGGCAAAACTTTTTGAGGAATCACTTTAGGAACAACGCTCTTCATTTGCTCAAACATCTCTCGCAATCTTTGCATGCTGGGCACTTGCAGTGGATCAGCCAAGCAAGATGACTTTTTACTGCGGGTGGTTTTGAAGCCAGGAAGCGAGTTTACAGGGTTGGCAATTGAATAACAAGGCACAGAGTCACAAAGTGTTACTGCTGGCTTATCACTTGCAGAAAGGTCTTCAAATCTGTTTGGCAACTTCACAAGGTTTTGGTCAGTTGGTTGGCTTGAAAAGGTAGTCAATGACAAACGGTCTCCCTTCGAAGAAACCAATGTAGCCGACATCATCGTCTGATTTGAATCAGAGCTATTCATACAACTTTTGTGACAGATTTCAGGGATAGTCTCTATACCAGAGACTGAACTGGAACTTTTACTGCTGTTTGAAAGATTCATAGTGAGACAACCAGACTTTTGTAAGTCAGACTTGCGACATCTGCGCCGTATCAAGTTATCATCAATAGAAAAGTCATTTTTCAAGATATGTTGCACTTTCTGAGCCAAGCCCTTGTTGACTTTATCTACACTGGGCATTACAGTGAACGTTGAATTAAACAGTTTTCTAGAATTTGTAGTTGATAATCCTGGGTGCAGCTCAGGGGAAGCATGATTTTGCATATTACAAATTGCTCCTACATGGTTCAAATCGCCTAATTCTTCTATATTTAGAGTTTTGTTGGAGCCAATATTTCGTGAATGACTATTACCATTTCCATCAGAAGAAATGTCCGATTGGACATCTTGGTTTTGTTGTGTTTCTTCACACAAATCTGTTAAACTCGGTGAATGACTATTACCACTTGCATCAGAAGAAACATCTGACTGGACATCTTGGTTTTGTTGTGTTTCTTCACACAAATCTTTTAAACTCGGTGAATGACTATTACCACTTGCATCAGAAGAAATGTCCAATTGGACATCTTGGTTTTGTCGTGTTTCTTCACATAAATCTTTTAAACTCGGAGAATGACTACTACCACTTGCATCAGAAGAAACATCTGACTGGACATCTTGGTTTTGTTGTGTTTCTTCGCATAAATCTTTTAAACTCGGAGAATGACTACTACCACTTGCATCAGAAGAAACATCTGCCTGGACATCTTGGTTTTGTTGTGTTTCTTTGCATAAATCTTTTAAACTGGGTTCTCTTTCATGACCTCTGACACCAGTTGAATCGCTAGGCATCTGAACTTCATTGTCTTGTTCAGTGATTTTGTCATTTATGGCAATTGAGCTACTACACAGTACTTCACTTTGCGCTTTACAATATTTATTCTTGGTATGATCTTGCATCAAGTGAAAATAGTTCTCAAAAACAAAGCCAGTCTTTGGCAACCCCATCCCCGATTGGCCGTTCATAATCTCCGGTGATTTGTTCAGCTCAGCAATCACTTTAAATTGTGGGCCACATTCTGAATGTGCACAATCTGCCAAAAAATCTTCATTTTCATGTCTCAGGATAACAGCTGACCTGTACAATTCAGGCGATCTTTTCAATTCTTCAACACATAAATCTATCAAACCAATTGATGGGACATCGTCTGAACTGACTGGTGGGTCAACCTCCGAGTTCACACTCTTGTCCAGTGTCTCTCCAGGAGTGCTCTCTGCATCATCTGATGTTTCTTTTGAAGTGCTGCTGCCTCCTTTATCTGGAACCTCGTCATCTGACTCCCAGCTATCTGAATCCGATTCCGACAAAGTTTCTGCATCGCTTGGCTCTGGCTCTTCGTTTCCAAGTTCACAGAGGACATCATTCTCGAAGCCTGTGGAACCATTAATAAAAGCCAATTTTAAAACTTCAGGTAACATACACAAACACAAAAGCAGGTATATGTATAAGTTGCTTGCAAGTTACATAAGACATTTTGATACAAGCGTGAAAACTTGTAGAAGGAATATGAAACTCTGGTTACAAAGATCAAATAATAAGCCCATGTACCAGAAATGTTTCTGACAGTCCCCTTTTGGCACCAATGTTTCAATAAAAGACCCACTTACTGCTACTTCTCTGTGGCTTAAATTCACAACCATATTTTGACACCTGGGTCTGTGACTGATCCAAGTGTTTCATACGGAATTGGCCATTCAATTCTGAACCGAGGAAAAATTATTCCACCAACTCACAATGAGGCTCTTGTTATAATTGTAGCATCCTATTAACGTTGGTCTATATAATTTTACTATAAAACATCATAATTTTTGAGGTTGTTTATGTCACACGATTCCCTTGAAAGCCCTGCAAAATATTAAAATAACCAAGTCAAAGTTGACATTTAAATCATGTGATGTGCAGCTAAATGGACATTTAAATGATCTAAGATGATGAAGCAATGTTTTTATTACTCAAAGAAATTTGCAAATTTTTAGACAAATAATCGTCTGCCAATTAAAATAATAATTGATCCTTCTGGTAAAGAAAACATGTAACTTGGAATCCGATAATGGACGAACTAGGTGAACTTTGAGTCAGACATAGTTACGGAATTGAACGATGATAACATCGTTGCATGCATGCTTAGAGACTAGGAAACAGCAGAAGCTGACAACAGATGTGAAACAGAGTGGACTAAAGAGAAGACGTGTAAGAAATTCCTTGTTTGTCACATACTATTTCGTTTACTGGCATCAGGCTACAATGCTTCAGTTTTTTGCTTTTCACTTTGTTTTGAGATGACAGTTTTTGATGTGTTGGCCAGCAAATACAAGGGAAACTTGACATAGTGAAGCTTTCTGGTCACTGTTGCATTTGCATCTTATATTCAAAGACTGAAAGCAGGACTCCCAAGGCTGTCCCAAAGATGAAAAGGCATGAATGCAAAGCATGCAATTGTCTAAATTGTATGCTTCCACATTTATCGCAAAATTAGGGCTCCAGAAAGCATTGTCACATAAGTAGGTAAGAAGCTGTATGATGTGTTGTACTACTTTTCTCTTCACAGCTTCTTACCTACTTATGTGACAATGCTTTCTGGAGCCCTAATTTTGCGATAAATGTGGAAGCATACAATTTAGACAATTACTGTTCAAACAATTTTCTAAAGAATTTCAGTCCAACAACTCCAGTCCAGTCTGTTTCTGCTGTCGAGTTGGTCTCACAAAGTCCAACCTTCGCCAAGATGATCGGGACAAAAGCTGTTACCTGAGAGCTTCTTTAGTCTGTGTAACTGTTTGTTTCTTATCAAAATGACTGATCTGAGTGACAGAAGAGATAATCTCCCAAAACAAATCTTTATGTAGCAGGTCTTGGGCATAAAAGTACACAGGTGGTTTGGGGTACTTTATGGGGCAGCTTTGGGTACTCGAAATGCTTTTCCTAAAAACCTGAATTCATAGGTTGGCAGAAAAGACAAATTGCTAAGAAACACGTTTTGATTAAATCCATATGAGAACAGCTGACTGAGATATTGCAAGTTCAAACTGCTTTATTTTTAGCCTTTTCGTATAATTTTCTAAAACATTTATGACTATGTCTAAATACTTACAATTTGTATCTCCTTCATAAATGTAATTGAAATATTTACAAATTTCTGTTTTGTTCTTTCTGGAAACAATTCCTGCTCATACTTTTATGCTTTTATGTCAGCAAATTTTTATTTTAAACTGTTGAAATTTTCAGACTGCATTAAACATAAAAATGTCAGATTTTCTTTTTTGGGGTACAATTTGGGGTAACTTTTTGGTACTCTAAAAAATTCCTGCTGCATTAACTGGATGGATAGATGGGAAGACGAGATAAAATGCTAAAGAATGGCTGGTACCTCATGTCCTTTTGTCAAAAAAATGGCTGAACTATTACAATTTCAATTTTTTTTGCCATTTTTGATGAAACTGAGTTGTCATAAGAGGATAGACAAAAAAGTCTGCAGTCAATAAATTTTTAATGAACTGCTGTTGTTCTGTTACTGCTTCATGGCTGAAGATCCTTCAGTCACCAGACCACATCTTTGAGGGCTTATACAGATTAGGCCAAAACAAAATAATGGTGTGTTTCCGATAACGCGACCGAGTCACTTTTTTACCGCGACTCGGAAAATTTTGTAAAAAAAAATTTGTTTATGGAAAAATTTTTTTTACAAATTTTGTTTTACGGAAAAAAAATTTAAAATTTTTTTCCTACTTCACATACATTAAGCCTTTGCATGCCGGTGATGCAGAATCGTGACATTATAGGTGCATTCACTAAAGCAGAGACGTTCGGAAACTAGCGATCTTTCAATGGAAATAATGGTGCCGTAAATTACAGCAATAAAAGGGCTAATACTCGCATAGAAAATACATACTTTGGTACAGCATGTACTGCTGTGCATAAATGGGCAGCAGCATAATTTTGGGAAATCATTGCATAAAATTATTTTACCAAAATAAAATTATTTTCCTTCCTACCTACCTACCCAGTTTTTTTAACTCTGTTACCGGAAACACACCATCATTTTTTTTTGGCCTTACAAAGATGCACATAAGTTACACATCCTCACTCTCACCTTAAATGGTGATAGAGTTTGTTTACACAAAGTTACAAAATTCAATTATTTTAATCAAAAGTTAGTGTAGCAGACTTACTGTTGTTATAGTTGACTGAAAGACCAACAGGCTGTGTCAAAGTGTCATGCAGTTTACTTTCAGGCTATCAAAAAAAATTTAACAATTTACACCAATAAACAAATAGCATGACATGAACGACTCACTTTTTAAACTGTTCATTACAGAATCAAATATTAGTTTATTATTTCTGTATTTTTAAGCACTACCATCAAATGACAAAACATCCACCAAGCAGTTGTGCATGAAGGACTTACTCAAGGTCTCTGCACAGCAACCGTATCGGGGAAGCTACAACTCTGTATTACAAGGCAAGTGTTCAAACCTGACTTGGAACAATGTTGTCATGTCTCTACTTCAACCCAAGAAGTCAGATTAAATCCCAGAACCATACACACTCTGAGGACAAATGTTGCAACTGCTATGTAATTTGTAGGTATGTATCTGGTTATTTTTATATAATTATATCTATATTATAAGTCTTAGTCTGTTTACGTTGTCCTTCCGTTTGTTTGTATGTTTATATGTTTGTTTGTATGTATGTCTGTTGTCTAAAGGCTCCAAAACGGAACGCTTTAGCGATTTACAAAATTTTACAAAACATTATTACGCCGTGTCTAGGTCAACGCGACTATTTTCAGCTCGCAATTTTATTTAAACGCCAATATATGGACATTTTAAATTTCCAACTGCTTCGACGAGGCTATCTTATAATAGCATGGCCATTTGTCCACGTCACACTGGCTAAATATGCAATCTTAAATTACGTCACGCTGGCTAATTATGCAATCTTACGTCACGTGGGCTAACGGCAGAACTTCGTCTATTATTTAGCAAATAATACGCCTATTATAATTTAGAGATAACCCGTGTAGTATGGGGAACAAATAATACGCCTATTTAAGGTAGAGATAACCCGTGTAGTACGGAGAACAAATAATATTGCCTATATATAAATTTGCTTTGCCCGTGCAGTACACGGGCAAAGCAACTATGTTCACCTCTAAATATCATTTCCATTCAGATATATGGACATTTTTAAATATTTGAAGCCCATCAGCAAATATAGTAAGTAAGTAGCCTTTATTTGCAGCCGTTAAAAATTACGCCTGGGCAAAACCCGGGCGAACGCCGGGTAAAAAATGCTAGTCACCCTATAAAACCTCACACAGGTGCTAAGAAACTCAAATACATATCTTATTTCCAAAATGAATACTGGTATGCATATTAAACACAGCACAATTAAATGATTCTTTTACAATCATCTCAATCTTACTGTGCTTAGTTCACAAACAGTAGTGCTAAGGTGACTTGTCCCAAGTGCAGAATCTTCAATATAAGTCGTCAGATCTATAAAAAAACACAATACAATAGAACAAACAACACTGCCATGTCAATGGAACTTAAATTTACCAACGTTACCAAAAAATATCATAAAAACAATGTAGGCTCTTAGCATAACATAGGGTCATCTGGAAATGCAGAAAAGCACATGAGAAGAAACACTATCTCCTTACATTTTACATTATCTACCATTGTTTAAGTAAGGGCCAAAAACAAGATAAATGCCAGTAATTATTAAGTACTTGTCTTGATTACTTGCTTCCCCTTACCGTGGCAGTCTTCCACAGCAAGTTTAGTCTTTCCAAACTTCTTGGACATGTATGATTTACTTCGTAGCTGGCCTACAAAATACAACATTCAAACTGTGGTTAAAGAAAATCAACAGGAACTATATCCCTCCACAATTTATCTGAGGTAAAGTAAGGTTAAATAATTAAGATATTTCAACATACAAAACTACTGATAGACCTATTTACACTGGAACTTCCAAACTATTCTATCTAAGCAAGCTACATCAGATTATGACAACACAGCATTTTAAAAGAATTGTAATAAAGAGGCATCATTCTATTAAATGTAAATTCAAAGACAGCAAAATAACAAAATGCCAAAAATAAAGTTATATCAACATCAAAACAAATGATCTTTGATAAATTATTTACACTCAGTATCAACCCTCAACAAAATGTTGAGTTTCAAAGCTGCAAATAGTGATGTAGCTTTTCCGGAAAAATATTTTGCGGAAAATTTTCCGGAAATTTTCCAGAAATTTTCCGGAAATTTTCCACAGAACCGGAAAAATACATTTAACTCATAATGTCAGATTTTCAGTATGAGAAAACACTATAAAATTTAATTTTTTTAAAGTTCCTTTTATTTACAGTATTTCTGTCAATGTGGGCAACATTCACCTTAAAAAATTAAAATAAACATTAAAAACTGTTCATTAGCAGTTCAGGCTACAGTACCCTAGTTTGATTTGTTGTTAGTGTTATATAACTCTCAGCATAATATACTGTCTGGCAATTTGATATTGTGTCAGCTGCTCAGCTATTAGTCAGCTTTGCCCTTAGTCCATACACCGCTCACTGAAGGCAACAGCTCACAGACGAACAATTAAACTAAAACACATTCTTTTGAGAGAAAAAAATTCATCATTAGGATGATTATATGGGATCTCGGATTTAGGATAATATGTGTAATTTAGAATATTTGACTGTCTTGATCTTCTTACGTATTGATGTATGATTATTACCATGTCTGTACACCAAAATGCGGAGAGCAATTGGTCAATTAAAGAATATTCTTATCTTATCTTTTTTGCTACTTACCAAGAAAAGCAGATTTGGAAATTAGTGTCAGACTGCAATGGCAATGCCAATAACATTATATTTCAAGATATAAAATAATATTATAATAGGGCTCATACAAATTAATCTGTTGCAGTATTAAAATTGTCTGTAGTACTATTGCATCAATTGCTGTTTTTGTCTCATATTTTCATAACTAAAAAATAGTAAGGAGAGTAAATCATAAAAAATATTTTCTCTAAATTAATTAAAGTGAACTTTAATTCCAATTAATTCTTAAATGTATTGTCATTGTTGAGCCTTGTGAACACACTGAACAGTAAGCACTAACGGTGCCATCTATTGAATAAACAATATTATGGGTAATGTTAGATAATCTATTTGGGGCCTATTTTATGGAACATAATGACCAACTGCATAGCTTAATCATGATCTTTAATGTGATTGATTGAGTCTTCTATATCAGTTATAACTACATAAGACAGTATAGAGTGAGTGATGTTTAAACATTATTATGCATTTAAATTGTTATTTAGTAATATTATATTGATGGAAAAATATCGGAAAATTTTCCGGAAAAATACACTGGAAATTTTCCGAAATTTTCCGGAAAAATATGAAATTTTCCGGACAATTTTTTCGCCTCACAACACTAGCTGCAAATACACTGCTTCACCTTTGTCGGAGCAAATTGTAAGAGTTTCTAGATCTATGACATCGTGGTATTGTTCATCAAAGGGTTGACTGAACTGAAACAAAAATTACCACAAATTAAACTATACTTGTGAGGCAACAAAGCAGAGATAATTATGGCAATTGAACAACAAACGCTTTTAAAATAATACTGTTAAAATTCAAGTAAGTAAAAGCAGAACAGCCAAAGTAAGCCAGAAAACCTTCATAATTGTAATAGATAATCACTTAATTTTGCATTTGGACTACATCCATGTTTTCAACACTCTAACAAGTAAGTATGATATACTGCAAATTCGTGAGCTAAAATGACATACTCTAATTACACATATGTGACCCATCTTCACGAAAACAGTCGCAAGTCGCAATATTCCGTTTCGAGAAAACGAGCAAAAAACTTGATCAAAGTCAATTTTTTTCAATTCTTAGATTATTACAGATTATTATTAAAAAATATATATTTTATACAAAAATGCATTAAAGTTTGAGAAAAAATAACGTTTAAGGTTATTATTTGGATGATTTTGTACAAGTCATGGTTTTAAATTTCGTGCGAACGCACCGAAATTACGCCATTTTACCAGCTCTTATCCATTCTATTTTTAGCAATGCAACCTTGATGTTTGGTATCGTTTGAAAGCTCTGTCTTTCGTCTAGCCAATGGTGTTGAGATAATAGCCGTATTCTATTCAAACTCAGCCAATAGCATAGTTCAAAAATAGATCCCACGCTTAAACAAAACTAAATCAGGTTGCTGTCACGTGAGGAGACTGAAGCTGGGATCTATCGGATTGGTCGGAAATTCAGGTTGAAGCCGACGCGCATGAACGTCGCGTACAACTGGCGTGCGCAGTGACCTTATGAATAATGCAAATAAATAATAAGAGGCAATGCGTTGTTTTCAACTTTGTTTTGAAAGAATCAAGATCGAGTTTGCTGGTCAAATAAATAATAATTCATTTCAATCAAAATTAAGATAAGGCCTGACTATAATTATCGCGAAGCTTCTGAATTCAACGAAGTCAGACACGGACAAATTGAACGCACTCTTCCAAGATTATCTATTGACAACCGATGATGATCATGAAAATCCCGACGGCCAACTTTAGATGCATTTTTCTCCGTTAAACAGTTTTCATACATCCATGTAGTTATTTAGCTATAACTTCAGTTAGGATTGAACTAGAATTATAATTTTGGTGTTGTTATATAGAGGAGGTGTTCTTCTTTAAAATGGTGTGTTATACTTCAAAAGTCAAAAATCCAACTTGCGACTGGTTTTGTGGAGATGGGTCACATATGCCAAAGCATTCCACAGGGCATATTCTACACCCTTTGGACTATCCAATTTATCCAATAATTAATCTGTTTCATGCACTCACATCTCCACAAACAACAACCCTGGACACTTTCCATATAATTGCATTGCACTTCTTATGAGGTAGGACATATTGTTATTTCACAAGCTACAATTACACGCTCTTACCCCACAGAACCTGAAATACTTCACACTCCATGCACTACATGCAAGAAGAATAGCTAGCTTCTGAAGAGTAGCCAGAGACATTCCCCTTAAGATAATTCCCCCCTTAGGACAATCCCCCTAACATTTAGGGTTGTTTTCTGATTATACACACATACAATAAGAATTTAATATCCAGTGTCTCAATTGTCTATGTTGAATAAACTTCCGTGATCACGCTGCACACGGTGAAAGTTATCGCAAAGAAGTTACAATTACTGCAGGTTAGACGTATTATTTATTTATAAGACAGTGTAAGTTAGCCATTAGAAGATATAATTACTGCAGTTAGATGTAAGTTTCATATTAAATTCGTATATAATTTTATAATTACAGAAAGTTTCATTCAATTCATACAAAATTTGGTGTTATAATGACAGCAAGTTTCATATTAAAAAAACTGAAGGCACTATCCTTGCAAAATTTTTCAACAATGTTCTTCTTACAACCTTTTCTGTGCTTCTTAATTTACTCTATGTGCATGCATCACACACAACATGGATAGTCCGTGATCTGCCCTGTCAGTAAGTTAACTAAATATTGTAAATCACTTACAGCGAAGCCACAGATAGGTGAGTTCATGAAATGTATTAGTGATTGTCGCACTAGGTAGTCGACATTAGCATCCATGGAGAATATGCATTGTGAAATGCTTTACCATATGTAAGATAAGAGAATGTCATTTAAAATCACGAACTTACAATATATCACACTACCAAGTAAAATGCAATTATATGGGAAGTTTCAAGGGCTTCCAAGAAGTTGCGAGTCAGTGAAACATACGCTTGTGATATTTGGTAGTTGTAAGGATGGAGGCAGGGCCATTTTATTCAATAGGCCTGGCACAGCAGGCACTGTGCCCAGGGTCTACGAACCTTTCAGGGGCCTATGGTGGAAGTGTGAAAGTGATATAGGCCTATTGAAAAATGCCACTTTGTAAAGACTAAAGAAACAAAAGTTAGTAAAAGCAAAACCGGAAAATTTCATTTGACCCTTGTGGATATAACCAGGATGTTAACTTTAGATAACCAACATTACAAAATGGAAATTGAGATCTAAAATGAAAACTGGGTCACTCTTTGGCATGGAAGGATATGAGCACGTCATTCTCAGCTTGTAAACTTACAACATTTCTTACTACAAAGTACAATGCAGCAATATATGGAAGTCTCATGGGCTACCACAGAGCCACAAACAACGGATTAATTAGTGATTGACATATTTTGGTAGTTGTGAGGATGACTAGTATGCCATGACTAAGCACTCTGGAGTCTGTGGGATGAGTATGTCATTTCAGCTTGCAAACATACAATATCTCATACCAAGAAGCACAATGCAATTATATGGGAAATTTCAAGGGCTACCACAGAGACACGAGTGTGTGAAACACACGAGTGGCTGCAATTTTCCAGTCAAACAAGTGGGGTGTTTTGTGTTTTGAAACGTTTTCATATTTGCAGAGGTCACTACATGGGCTTCAAAAATGAATAAGAAACTTCATTGGTGAATAAGAACGTCTTCTAACTTGACCGGTATTGAGTTCCGAGGATTCACTACACACACATATGCCCCACGATCATAGACCTTTACATGTAAATGTACACGGTTTCCTAGAGCGACCGTATGGTCTCAGGGTCTACTCGCATTACCGAAACCCAATTTCCGAAGCTAATGAAAATACAGAAATTACTCAATTCCCAAATAACAGCTTCCCACCAAGTGGTCGAAATACCAAAACTAGTAAGTCAGCCAATTTCTTGAATACTATATTCGGAAAATATCCTAAAGTCATATCTGGGCAAGCTTATAGAATCGGGGGCTGAAGGATATAGTGCGTAAGCTTACTGTCGTCGTGAGTGTCGGTTAGGGTCAGTTTAGGCGTCGTGATGGTCGGTTAGATTCAGGGTTAGAGTTAGTGTCGTCATTAGAAAACCGGGTACCGTCCGGCGTTCGCGCAGCGTGCCCAAATATACTGTATAATCCTTCAGTGCCCGATACTATAAATTTGCCCATATCTGCGCAAATAATTTTGTTTTCTTCGAAAACAGATTTCCGGATCTGATGGGACTTCAGTATCGGGGATTGGGGGGGTCACTATACACTAGGCTGACCAGACGTCCCGGTTTTCCCGGGACAGTCCCGATTTTCTGCTAGCTGTCCCGGCTGCCGGGAAAGGTAGGCCAAACTCTAAATATGTCCCGGTTTTTAAAAACTTACCTGACTTTCCGATCTTATATATGATGTATTTCATGTGCGTTTGTCATGTGATGAAATGAAGGATATACTTACTTACTTTATCAACGTCTCCTTGATTTTACTACTGTCATCTGGCGAGTAAATTCATTTTTAATCTCACTTTTCTTTATTACCATGCATAATACCTCTTCCGGTTCTAAACGTCAATAATAATTTGAAACTAAATTACTAAATAAAACTATAAAATGTCAAAACGAAAGTGTTCTTTTAACGACGATCTGAAGTTTTCATTCTTGTCCAGCGACTGATGGTAGTACTGCATTCTGCAATATCTGTAGCCTAAGTCAACTATTTCGGTTGATCACGGCGGCAGGTCAAACATCAATGACCACATTGCCACTAAGAAACACAAGGTCGCTCTGAGTGCAAGAGCAAGTTCTTCATCATCATCAAGCATACATTCAAGCGCCAAATATGAGTGACTGATTTGATAAATTTAGAATTTAATTTTAAATTTAAAAGCATGATTTGAATAAAACCTTTCACTTAGTCTTATAGACTTCTAGTCTTATACCAATACAATAAGCATACAATAGATATTTGTGCAAGTTATATTATATTAATTATTGACAACATGACAAATTTATTTCGTGATTGAAGTGTCCCGGTTTTTAGTTTCCAATATCTGGTCAGCCTACTATACACACATGGTCTCCTCGACGAATTATTGTTGATCGGGTGAAATCCTTGATCGCGACCATAAACATCACGGCTTACGTACCTTTTCGATAATAGCATCCAGGTTAGTGCGAAATTTGTTAAGATTTCTTCCCCTCAATGTTTCAAAATTATTCAGATTCATTTTTTAGGTAAATCATGACTTAAATGTCTAACGCTACAATAACACTCTCCCGCCAAGGTGTTGGGCGAATAGTAATTCGAGTATTCAGAGACGAGTAACTGTTCTTCTATAATTATACACAAGTACACAACTACCGCGGTGGATGGTTCCTGACTCAGTCCTGATTCGCTTGTATGTCAGTCCACTGTCGCTCCGATGTAGCCCGAGATTGGGGTGACTTATCAGTGGTGACTCTCCACACATTCGCTCCGTACTCGCTTCTCTTTAAGGCGGTCATTACGAGGCGGGAAGCCATTAATCAACGCCAGAGGTACGAGAGACATCAGTCACGCTGATAAGAGCATTTTTCTGCAGTCCCCTATGGGCATTGGGGTAGGGAATGGATGGAGAACGAGTCAATGGTAGGTCCGTAAAGGCGTAGTATGAGCAGCTAAGCTAAGCCTGCCGTAAGAAAGGAAGAGAACAGATGGATGCCTTGGCAGAATTAACTATCGTAAGAAAAACTACAAATGCATATTTATATATTTGTATTTGTTAGTCTCCAGTGCATGCCCAGACTCCTATAAAAGGGAAGACAGAGACGAAGAGACGGACAAACAAGACACAGAGAGAGACATATAGAGAGAGAGAGAGAGAGAGAGAGAGAGAGAGAGAGAGAGAGAGAGAGAGAGAGAGAGAGAGAGAGACGAACAAGGGGATGATTGTATGGACGATCGAGGGAGGTAAGAAACGATACGGCTATGGAAGGGAGAGATAGACAGGTGAAGAAAGAGTGGTAGCAGAACGGACGAACTTGAGGAGGTCAAAATGCTATCCGAGGATAAAGGTGGGCGAAAGGTCAGACAACAGTTACTGACGAACGATGGTAGGAAGGACAAAGCACGGCTCTCTATATTTGGCACCGACCGAAATTCGGCTGTGATTCATCCAATGCTCACTAAGTAAAACTGGCTTGGCCTGACCAAAGAAATACACATAGATCTATACGTGATAGTCTGATAGGCCGGACACATATGATATGTCATTGATGGGCCGTGGCATCCGCAGCCATGGTTTGCTCCTGAAACGAGCACTGCGGATTATACATGTACATGTAGTGGGAGCCCCAAGACTGAGCAATGGAAATGTATTTTCTGAACTTAAATTGCTCAATTGAACCAAATAAAAACATTACAAATAGGGACCTTTATGTTCCGCTACACTCATAGGCTTCTGCCAACAATTTTCAACGACTACTTCCAACTTAGTTCGCATATTCATACTCACAACACTAGGAATGCGGGCAAGTTAAGAAACTAGTCAAGTTTCATAAATCATGTCAAGAACAGTTGGAAAGTTAGAAAGCATCTAAAAAACATAATGTATTAATATTCCATTACTACATCTGTATTATACTTCTTTTACTACACTTCAGCCTAGCCATGGATCACAAAAACATTTCATTGCAGCGTGTAGAAGGGTGGGACTTGAGCCAGCGCCTCAACGTCGTATGAGATCTCAACACCTAACCTATTGCCAGCGCCTAGTCTTCATCCGACTACACGCTCACTCACCAAAACAACGACAACGGGGCTGTTTGGTAACCGGGCTTACGGTTACCCTGGAAAACACCTACTTACTTACTGACCTACGGGCAACTCCGCCACGCATTCAACATCTACAATCGTGCCAGTCCCAAGCCTGGAACAAGGAGGAGGGTAACCGAAAAACAACGCAATAAACCTACGAAGGACACAGATGGACCTACTTAATATTCATACATCACGCCACCAACGGGAGCCGGCAGCCGCGCACTCACACACATCAACACAGGGCAATGAAGCCGGCGGCAGGGAAGCCGAGATACGCGGAAGACAAAACCCCCCCAGTCGACACGTATACTAAAGGAACTGCCTCTGACCGCCTGCCAAGCTCTACACTTCAGCCTAGCCATGGATCACAAAAACATTTCATTGCAGCGTGTAGAAGGGTGGGACTTGAGCCAGCGCCTCAACGTCGTATGAGATCTCAACACCTAACCTATTGCCAGCGCCTAGTCTTCATCCGACTACACGCTCACTCATCAAAACAACGACAACGGGGCTGTTTGGTAACCGGGCTTACGGTTACCCTGGAAAACACCTACTTACTTACTGACCTACGGGCAACTCCGCCACGCATTCAACATCTACAATCGTGCCAGTCCCAAGCCTGGAACAAGGAGGAGGGTAACCGAAAAACAACGCAATAAACCTACGAAGGACACAGATGGACCTACTTAATATTCATACATCACGCCACCAACGGGAGCCGGCAGCCGCGCACTCACACACATCAACACAGGGCAATGAAGCCGGCGGCAGGGAAGCCGAGATACGCGGAAGACAAAACCCCCCCAGTCGACACGTATACTAAAGGAACTGCCTCTGACCGCCTGCCAAGCTCTACACTTCAGCCTAGCCATGGATCACAAAAACATTTCATTGCAGCGTGTAGAAGGGTGGGACTTGAGCCAGCGCCTCAACGTCGTATGAGATCTCAACACTTCTTTTTATATATATATATATATATATATATATATATATATATATATAGGTGACCCCATTATCGGAATTACTATCCCTTCAGGGCCTCCTTCTTATGCAAACAGTGAAATCTGTATCGTTGTAAATGAACAATGTTAATTTGCCGTTGTTATTGTTGGATAACAATAAAATGATGATGATAATGAACTCGCCTTTATCGAGCATGGTATGCGGCCCTTGCCGTACTTTTGACTATAAGATATATATATATATCGACGCTTCATTATTGGTTGGCCCAGTTTTAGCTGTATACATGTATATAATGATATAAAACATATATATATATATAGGGTTATATGTACTCCATATCAGGAATTGTTTAGCGATGAGCTCCAGTTGCAAGACATCTGTACGCTGGTGTACAGTAATTGTAGACCGACATCTCTAGTCGACAGATGCACACAACCCACTATCTATTAATTAGTAGAGCATTCCACCTTATACGTAAGCCAAGATAACCGGTATGTGGGCCCAGTGGAAGAACGTCAGTAGGGCAAGGCGTTCTGCTTCGACACCGAGTGGAGAGATGAGACGAACGATTATCCTGCCATCCTCATGTCCTCCTCCTCCACGCTAGACGTCTGCCCGCGATGACCCTCAGGATAACCGGGCAGTCAGCTCAGCATGTAGGCATAATGCAAGAAGACAGCAGATGCCAGACTGCCAGTGATTTGCACTTTTAACTACTGCAGTTATCAGCTACTAGTTATAACTACTTGCAAGGTAGTAGCCAAGTAGTTACAACTACTTTTTTAAAAGTAGTTAAAAAGTAGTTATAACTACTTGTTTTCAAGTAGTTAGTAGTTGTTAAGTACTTAACTATTTAACTACATTTGTACGCTTTTCACATTACGGTATTGAGTATTCTCAATTTCTCATTATGAAAATCATTAAAAGATGGCGCTTATATAATTTTTATATTACTCATTTTAGGCTGTAGAATCTTAAGATGTCCAGTCATTAAACTTGCGTCATGGCGAAAGATACTCATATTCACCATATTACCTTGTCCCTGCATTAGAAGTTACATCTTATTTTGGGTTTTTGTTCTGTGTGTCTAACATCTATCGTCACTTTTCCCCACCTAAATATCTTGAAATCTGAAAATAATCTGCAATCGTTTTGTTGTTATTCCAGCGGTCAAGACTATTTCTCATCTTACAGTAAATATAGACTACTCCAATTTCAAACATTTATAAAGTTTAAAAATTTATAGTTGCAGAATTTATAAGTGAGTCATTACAGCGCTGCTAATTTTTGCATGTACTAAGTTCAATGATGTACATGTACAACACTTCAGGGTACTCGATGTTTATAGCAGTTTATAGCAAGCGAACAGACTTGTCCCTATAGTAATTAGCTTTTTTGGTACAAGCAGCAAGACTACTAATTTCATCACAGTTTGATTTATCACTTATTTGTTTGTGACCTTTATTATTAGTATTACACGCATTGAATATGTGACTGTTGTGCTGTAACTTTATAATAGAAATGAACATCAAGGAAGCACATACATGTAGGAACAGCGACGTTCATTGTTCTATGAAGGACAAGACACACCGCACATAAAAAAATGTCAATGTCATTAAGGCTATGCGTTGCACATTAGCATATATCGCATCAGTTGCAAATTACAGTAGATTATGAAAGTCCGAGCTGGAGCCATGCATGCTTCTTCATGCTTACTTTAAACAAATATCTAACATCCGTGTTGATTTTTTCTACACATTTCATCCAGGTTGCTTTTTGCAAGGCAGCATTCTGCTGAGGATAAAGATTGAACACTGCCGTTTTAAGAATTCCCAATTTAAATTCATCGAATGGTTTTTTAATCACGACATTCGCCCCGGCCACACTTCCCCCGTAGTCATGACCTCCTCCTAGACAATTGCGCCCCACCAGCTCCTGTAAAGAAAATAGTTCAAAAACCGCCCACTTGCTGAGAGACAGAGCGTCGTGGCATTCGCGACGTTCATTAATCGCTTTAATGTCGTCTGAATTAAAGGAGGAAGGGGGTTCGTTATCATATATGTTCAGCACCAGCTGCTTGCACATGTGTGATGACAGAGGTCGCCCCGTCACAAGCGCTGCAGCCCTAACCCTCATTAAACGTCTATCTTCAAAAATTTCTTCAATAGCTGCTTCTGGCCGACGGTTGGACGTGGTGGACTTCTGCTTTACTAACTCCTCAACTCGCTTATCGAGCGCAGCAACAGTAACTTGGAGCGCAGCAACAGTAACTTGCAGCGCTGTACATCCGTTACATGATCCAATGTCAGCAGCTGCCGATGTCAGGCTCTGTCCTATGCTGGTTGGACAGCTCATAACTGTTGCCACAACCGGTTCGCTGCTACAGAACTCATCATATTGATTGGTAATCCTCGATTGTGAGGGTGTTGATGAATACAAGGGTAAATCATTATCCTCAAATGCATATATATGAGAAAAATTGAAATGGTTGAATCCTCCGCTCTCGATTGAAGTACCTCCATCCCAACCTCCTCTCGGCGTTCCTTCCAGCTGTCGACCGATGCAGGGTTCCTTCTCAACGGTAGTAAACGAACTTGAACAGAAATTTCCCCGTCCGCGTCCGCGTTGCCGCCAACTAGACATTCCACACCCTTCCACATCAACTACTACCGGCAGCTCAACAGCAGCATTTGACTCAGATATCATTGAGCATCCATACCCTCCTCCCTCCCCTCCTGATCTTCTCAATGCACCGACCACCGGCTCAGAAGTATTGAACGACCTGGACAACGACATTCCTTGTCCACGTCCCCGCCCACGACCTCGTCCCCTTTCCCAACCTCCCTCCTTCGCAGATGACGGAGTCAATCCTTTCCACCCCACTCCTCCAACTGACGACAGGTTGTCGGCCACCGTTCTGTGACCACCCACTTGCTGACCTTCCACTGCTCCACACACTGCGCTAATCACTCCTCCAGCTACCACCTCTGCAATAGCAATTGCATCGGTAGGAACCTCTGGGGCAGTTACCTCTCTGTCGCCTTCCCCAATCCCGCTTCCGTAGTCGTATTTATCGCAGGCGGCGACTTGGCAAGCTACATTTCTACCAGAGACATCACTACATGTACTTGTAGCTCCAGTAGGACCAAACAATGATGTAATGTAGCGCTCCTGATCAACAGTTGATGTGCATTCTTTGAATCGAGTCATTATGTCCAGGACTTTGCTGTTTGTGGGGTTGTAAGGAGGCGCAGATTTTAGATGCACTTGTGACACCGTCCCGTTTCCTCTCTCCTCGAAAGTTATACCAGTCTGTTGAACATCAATCAATAAGAAAGAGACATAATTACATGTACATGTACATGCATGTGAGCTTATTCTATATGAAGTTCTTACAATGTATATGCCGTATTTGAGACTAGTCTTATTTCACTGTTTTTGAAGAAATTCGCAGTTGTATGCCTATGGTTGGATGATTTTATTAAAGAAGATGTTCAAAATGAACATCTTCTTTGAACCTCTGCTTGTTCGCAAGGGATTACAGTTATAGCAAAAACCGTTTGGCTTACTTTTGAACCACGGCTTCATTCGAAGCGCTTGAGCAAATGTGAGAGATAAAGGACTTGCTTAAGGTCCTTACTCGGCGGGTAGGATTCGAACCCGCAACCCTTCGGTTACAAGGCCGCGACTTTCACCACTACACTACCACGCTCCATATTGTGTAATTAAAACTGAAATACACGGACACTATTAAATTGATACATGATGTAAACATATTATTAAGATATTGTGCTGTCAAGTTTTGATCAATTTGTCACCACTTTACAAACCGTTTTTCTTACCTTTGCTTTCTTTGGAGGGACGGGGCACGGTTTCGAGGTACATGTAGATGTGGAAGCCGTCGAGTTTGGGCGCTTTTTGGTCTTGTGTACGGTTTGCTCTTCTGCAGTTGGGGTAACCGTAGACTTCATCATTCGTTGAGCACCCTTCGCCGCCGCTTCCTTCTGAGCAAGTTCAAGAGCAACTAACCTCTCCTCGCATTGCTCGCAAATTCGGCGGTCATCTTCATGTACATGTAGGAAAAGCAAACATGATAAATTTATTAGCAAATTTAAGCTCATTATTGCGAGTAACAATACATGCTGTCTAAGTTGCATGTGTTGGTCATATTTGTAATATGACTGTACATAAATTCCAATAATATATGCAGTTTCAACAGATGGAAATGGATTAACATTAACAATTGTACATGTAGCCGAAAATGAAGAGAAACCATATAAGAAATGGGCTACATAGTCTATCATTATAAAAGTATTACAATGAAAAATGATTAGCTTTAAGTTTAAATAAATACCAAGTAAACTGTTGACGTCATTGTCTGCTTTAACTTATTGTTAATATTTAGTGTAAATAGAAGCGCTGCTGCTTACCATCTGAAAATAAGACAATTCCGTTGTATGCACATCTCCTCCACTGTATTGAAACGTCCACTCCGACAATATAAGCCCCGCTATTGACCGTTTTGTTCTTTTGGGCACAAATAGCGTACTTTCCGTCAAAGTAGAATTTGATTACGGCAAATTCCTTCTCTGACTCCATTATAGGTCTACACGTGTCTTCCATGGAAGCCCCAGTATAAATGCACACTGCTGTCAAAGTCCAACCGTTATAAGGCGGGCTACGTTGCATTCTACGCGAACCGACGGGGAGGAATCAGGAGATGCACGCAGCTGTTTAAAGCAACTCGGCGTAATTATCACTCCTAATGAGCATTCCTAATGATAACTCCTAATGATCACTCCTAATTATCCACTCCTAATGATCGTCCTACTTCCCGCAAGTGAACCAAGAAATGTGCAACTATTGCGAGAATTTGGCTTGTGTTACATTTTGTTTCGTGAATTGCGCTGCAAAATTGAAGGGTATTCCGACAACACAATTGGGATAAAAATACAAGATATGACAGATAATATTAAAGTTCAGTTACTTAACTAGCAGGTAAAGTTTGCTGATTAAATTGGGGGTTCCGAGAGCTACGCCTAGAAGAAATAACGGTACTTGGTCCGAAAGTTTGGGACCGCCTCTGCTAGATCACTGCGCCGCATGCCTCACTAATGTCCAGCGGGACCACCAAGGTTAGCAATAATTAGCTCGGCATCCTTCAAAATGTGATTTATATATCGTGCGCACATCTCAGGCGTGACGGTGGCCCAGAAATTTCGAATTCCACGCACAAGCTCCTCTTTCTTTGTTGGCTTAACATGGCGCCGAATGTAGTATTTCAACGCCGCCCATATTCGTTCTATGGGGTTGAGATCCGGAGACTCGGGGGGCGTGGGCCAGTGATTGATCTTGTTGACATTCATCCACTCTTTCGTACTTTTACTCCTGTGCTTCGGATCGTTGTCCATGACCAACCGGTGGCCATCTGGATAAGCTCTGGCTATAAACGGCAACAGGTAGTCTTTCATGATAGTTTGGTAGCCAGAACTATCCATGATTCCGGTAAATATCGCGATGTCTGTCGTGCCATTTCTTGATATTCCTGCCCACACGTGTACAGAGAGTGGATGTTTCGGCTTTGGTTTCAGTATAGCTGGTTCGCCGATTCTCCGAAATTGTTTAGACAAAAAACGTTCGCATCTCACAGTGCTCTCGTCTGTAAAAATGCAGTCACTGAAGTCTTCTTTTTGCACCAATAAGTTGGTACAAAAAAACAGACGCTTTTCTTTATTCACTGCTCGTATCATCTGGCAATATCGAGTGCCAGTCTGGACCCAACCCATTCGTCGTCTTTGGCAGTTGATCACTGTGATAGATGCATTGATATGGAGTTTTTCATGCAGACGTCGTTGCAACTCCCGCCCGCTGATCTCGCGATCCTCATTTACCTCAGCATCGATAAACAACAATGCTGGAGGACCAAGTTTACGAATGTAGTTCCGTTTTGCAGTAGGCTGGCTCATTCTCTTAAGACACGTTCGGACGCCACGTGCCGTACATGGCCTGTCGCTAGGTCGGTCAAGATTAATAGCTTGGGCAATCGAATTACAGCTCTTTCCAGCTTGTACTTGCAATCGTTTCATGCGAATTTTCTCTTCCGCAGAAAAACGAGTTAATCCTGCCATCGCTCTCAGTTTGAGTAAAGTTTCGATCGGTCGATTTTCTGGTTTAGATTGTTAGTTCAAGCGTTCGTCCGCCGTTTTCTTTAATCCGCTGGTAGAAATGCATGTAGGCCTACATGTATGGGCGCTGTTCAAACTGTGACTGATATAACTCTTTAGACTTCTCGTACTTGCATGTACAGTAGTGTACATTATCTGTGCCGCCCGCCCTCTAAATGTCCTACTAATTACTGTACATACACTATACATGTACATGTATATATACATGTGTGAACATTAGCACTAAGCTACTGTACGCAGACGAAGCGGTTCGGGAGGCCTGGTGTGAGAGCGAAGCCACAACTGTCTTCAAGTTGGGCGCACTAATTTCTGGCCAGCATGTGGTACCCTCCGTCTTAATGACAATTAAGATAACGACGTCGTCTCCTGGGACGTAGCTTCGCAGCTTCTCATGAGCGACGCGCACCGCTGTCACCAGCGCCTCGCTGAGTTTCGCCAGCGATTATCCAGCGAATCCGGGCAACTATCTGTACGGATAGGCTTACATGTAAGGAGGTAGTCGCTCGTCTACAGCTGCTGAAAGGGAACAGTAAGGCCGTTTGTACTGTATTGTGCAAATGATTTAGATAATGTGCTTCTGGATATATCATCATTGTCAAATCTGTTGAAATCCACGTCACATGAAGATAAAAGTTGTGTGTCCACTTCAACGCTTGTGCAGTCCAGATCTGAACGCCGTTTGTTAACTCTCCACTTCTTACACCTGTTCTCACATAATAAAACAATAACAGCATATAACTAAGCAATTCGTATCATAGAATTTTGCAGTGCATGTTATAAGCAAATTTATTTATGTATAGCCAGGTTTAGCAGACGATGAAGCAGAGCAATTGTGCGCGAAGGACTTGCTCATGGTCCATATGTATACACAATAACCGCCTGGATGAGGATCGAACCCGTATTCTCCACGTTACAGGTTAACCACTCTAACCAGTCGGCCACCGTGCCACATTAGCAGCTCTGACTGAATTTAGCGTGGTGTGACAACCCACACCTCAAAATTATGATTATTTAGTACAATGCTCAAAATTGGTCATTCAGAATCAGAAGCCTACCACTCAGAAGTTACTAGTCAATCTTAGAATCTCTTTGCTAGTCCTGATAATCAGGCATAACAATATACAGCCAACAACGATGCGGTGTCCAAAAAATTGGAACATAAAGTTACATTTTAAGCTTGCATCAGAATTAGGCCTAAGCATTTGATCACTGCACAGTGCACAAACATCACTCGGCAAGCATTTAGGGTAAACGTGTAGTTTAGCGTCCTAAATTATTCGCCCGTTGTAGCACTGTTGTTTTTCATCAGTCCAACTTCTACTTTGGCGAGAATCATTTTCATCGATCCAGCTTCCATTACGCAAAAATTCGTTTCATCAGTCCAGCTTCTATTTAAGCAGGAATTATTTTTCATCAATACAACTTTTATTTCATTAATAATTATTTTCCATCAATCCAGCTTCTATTTAAGCAAGATTCTTTTCATCAGCCCCACTTCGATTTAAGGAAAAATTATTTTCATCTATCCGACTTCTATTTAGCAAGAATTCGTTTCATCAATGCAACTTGTTTACGACCAACGCTAAAACCCACGCCATTCGGTTGGTGGCGCCACACATCCCAAGGTAGGTGAGGTGTACATTCAGATGCATGGAGTGTCATATCTTAGCCTACGGCTCTAACATCTTTGATAAAACTCATAAAAATGGCATAATACCGTTCAAATTAATCAGATGCATATAAATTAAATTAATTAGAACAGTAGAACCGTAGAATATCATAAAACGAAGTTAACAAAGACCATTACAACAATTGCCAAGAGACTTGAAGAGACGACATTTTTGGCATTTATAGGCTAATTTTGAAATTTGGAAAAAACCAAAAAACCAAAATTTGCAGATTTTTGTTTTTTTTTTTTTTTTAAAAACCAAAAAAACCAAAAACCAAAAAACCAAGCCTTTAACAGCCCTGGCCTGAAGACGGGTTTCGTGAAAGGGGTCCCGAGCCTCCGAGGATGAAGAAGGCTGAGAATAATGTGGATAGACAACGTCATGAACTGGACCGAACTTTGGGTGCTGGTACAGTACTTAAGGTAAAGTCGTAGTTTACGTTGCTAAGTTATTTGATACTGCATGTCACTCTAAAATGGAAGCTGGATTGATGAAAGAAATTGTTTCCCTAAATGGAAGTGGGATTGATGAAAACATTCCTGTTTTCAAAATTGAAGTTGGATTGATCGAAATAATTTTTACCGTAAATAGAAGCTGGATGGATGAAATTAAGTTTTCGATTCAATAGAAGTTGGATTGATGAAAATAATTGTTTCCGTAATTAGAAGCTGGAGCCATGAGAACATAATTATCTTTGCTTAAATAAAAGTTTCATTGATGAAAAATATTTCTTTCGTCAAATAGAAGTTGGATTGATAAAAGTAATTTTTTCCAATTAAATGGAATTTGGATTGATGAAAAAATTTCTTGATGAAATGGAAGCTGGATTGATGATAGTTAAAATGCACATAGGTAGACTGCTTACTTACCAACGTCAAGTACGGCATTGAAGACATTACAATAATTTCGCAACGTAATTACGTAAACTACGACTTTAGTCACTTTACCGTACTTAATATAGTTTATTTAACGACGCCGTCATATCGACGATGATTGGCGTTGTAATGCTTGCTTAATGAACGCAGCACGCGACAGATGACACTTCTGGGCAGCGATCGAGGGTCCATTCATGCAGCCAACCGTCGCGATCGAAGCGACGATGACGATGTGACATACACAACAGTCCTTGATTAGATCGTATTCTAGATAATTATTAGTTTTTACCCAAAGGACGAAGTCCAGAGTTTGTGGAAAAGCAAGGAACGGTGCATTTCTTGGATAATAAGTCTTCGCAGATGTCTAGCTAGCTCCTCAAACATACCTCCGGAAAGTAACCGCTTAGAAAAGTTGGATTGTTGTGGTAGCACGTTGGAAGAGAAAAGAAGTCTTCGTTGGTCTTCAGATGGCGACCAAGGCTGGCCATGAACTCCAATGGTTGATGCGGCCAAGTGTTTGAAAGGCAAGAAGGTCGAGTAGACTGAAAATAATAATGTAGGCCTAAGAGGAAATCACAAAAATAGGCGATATAAAAAAGCGTTATGCGTGATAGGAGATTTTGAACATAATTTTCGCCATCGTCGATTCAGCCCATAATCTATAAGATACACACCAGTGTTGTTCACGAGACCAAAATTCCAAGACCGAGACCAAGACCGCGGGGTCCAAGACCAAGACCAAGACCGCGTGGTTCAAGACCAAGACCGCGTGGTTCAAGACCAAGACCAAGACCGCGTGGTCCAAGACCGAGACCGAGACCAAGACCACATAATCCAGGACCAAGATCTAAGCCTCAAGACCATAAACGTAATTCTCAGATTTGTAGTATTACATATTCCTATTATTCGGATCAGATGCTTATTATATTTATAGTTATGGTTTTTATCCCCAAGTCTTCGAGGTCTCATGAAGGGCACACTGTAGCTAAAGACACTCTCAGTAGGCGTAGGTGTTGCGGAATAAAAAAAACTTTGCCAGTAGAGAAAAATTCCCCTCCAAATACCTGATCTGCATCGTTTACCCGGCTACTAACTGCCTCGAGAAACTGCATCAGTGTAAGCTTAACGAGTCACTATAGAGCACCAGAGGTCATGGTTAACTGTGCCTCAACGTTTTCGTGTCGCTTCTGATAAGAAGCGAACAACGTGGTGCTCTCTCGGTTTGTCCTATATAGGCAGATCGTCGCATGAATTCGAAGCTATCTCAGAAGTCCCTGAATAACCGAAAATATCGACAACATTTCAAAAATAATCCACTCTAGTTCCTACTAAAGGCCAAACCAAAGGCGCAAGACCAAGACCCTAGGCGAATGACCAAGACCAGACGCCCAAGACCAAGACCACACCTTTAAGACCAAGACCACACCTTTAAGACCAAGACCAAGACCGCACCTTTAAAGACCGAGACCAAGACCAGCACATTCGAGACCGAGACCAAGACCAAGACTGCATTTTTCGGTCTCGAGACCAAGACCGCGGTCTCGAGACCACATCACTGATACACACAAAGGCGTAATTTAAACTTATCCCCATAAAGTGGTGATGACCAATAGCCTCTTCTATCTCCTGGCAGTTTTTAACGACTTTACATGTGCATGTTGTCCCTGTGCCCCCTCGGGCCCTACCAGGCTAACAGTCCAATTTACTCATTTATTTTTTTTCATTTCAGCTCTGTTTTTTCCAGTCCATGATCTGAGTAATGCTACAAGCCATGGTTGTCAAACCAAGGACTCTAAAGCAACAATATGTATATGAACTGTATATATATGAGGCCAATTGGGTCAAATTGCTATTTTTTTCCTACTAGGAGACCCTCTGATTCTGGTGTCCGGAGTGAAACATTCAATGCGTCCTCCTTTCCGGCTTTCTGTGTCCTTCGGCTATCCATGTATCTGGTAACACTACCCGCGGATCCATTCAGGGAGAAGTAAATAATTTAGAACTGTGTGCCTGTTCCAGGGTCTCAGCCTCTCAGGTTTCATAATAGCCAGCCGCCACGATATATCTCTGTCCTCATTTGTCCTATCCAGGCTATCCTATCAGCATATTTGGTTACCCCGTAGTTTACGTTGCAAAATTATTTTAATGTCTTCAGTGCGGTACTTGACGCTGGTAAGTAGGCCCTAAGCCAGTGCTGTCCAACCTTTTTGACCCCGCGGGCCACTGAAGCCGAGGGCCGCACCATTAAACTCAAAAGCAACGACTAAAATTTATTGAAAATATTAACTGTATTAAAATTAATTGTGGAATTATAATGATGAATAGTGTATGTATGGAATGTGTATCATGCTTTACAATAGTTCAGTAAAAAATAAATGCTCAAGCACGAATAGCTATGCAATTAAGGCAGTGACTTTGTCTTTTACTTCATTTTTACAGAAATTGCAAATATTTAGTGAGCTGGGGCGGGCCACTTAGAATCAGCCCGCGGGCCGCATGTGGCCCGCGGGTTGGACAGCGCTGCCGTAAGCAGTCTACCAGTGTCCATAACTGTCGTCAATCCAGCTTCCATTTAACATAATTTTTTTCATCAATTGAACTTCTGTTTAAGCAAGAATTATTGTCATCAATCCAACTTCCATAGAGGCCAACAATCATTTTCATCAATCTAGCTTCCATTTAAATTTGACAATATAAAATAATTTAGCAACGTAAACTAGGCCTACGGCTTTACCACATATTTGACCAGACCTAATAGAGCATAGCAAGGTTTCTTAATAACTACGTGAATTTCAATGCTTCAGCAGCTTCACTGTTGATCTGTATGTATACTGCAGTTATGTAGTCAAGTTTGAAAATATGTCAATTGTGTTAAAAGATCAGCTGTATTTATTTATTACTATCAATAATATATTGCAGTGTTATATAATTAGGACCAGTTTGGTGTTATGTATGTAGTTGTATATCAAAATTTTATATTTATATAAAAGCCATTGACAAGTCTCTATGGCTATGCCCTTGCAGGTTTTCAAAGCCTTTGATGGGTTCTCAGTGCCTTTGACAGAATCTCTCACAGCCTTTAGAAAGGTTCTAAGTGCTATTTACAGGTTCTCATAGCCTTTGACAGGTTCTCCGAGTATTTGACAGGTTCTCAAAGCTTTGACAGGTTCTCCGAGCATTTGGCATGTTCTCGGAGCATTTGACATGTTCTCAAAGTTTTTAACAGATTCTCAGAACCTTTGACAGATTCTCAGAACCTTTGACAGGTTTTCAGAGCAGTGGCAGGTTCTCAGTGCCTGTGACATGTTCTGAAAAGGTTCTATAGAAATATCTGGATATCAACATCCAGAAAAACAAGAACAGCTAACTAAGGCATTATAATTCTATAACATTTTATTCATTAAACAATGATTCTGTTTGTACAATATTTGCAAGTATTTACATCAACAAACAGTTGAAGAAAACATTTTAAAATAAATTCTTTCATCATAAAGCTACTTTAACTCTTTAATGACAAGAGGAATCAGTTTTTCTATGCATTTTAGTACACTCTCGTCATTAAAGTGTTAAAAGAATTCACCTTATCCTCATTCTCGCAGACCATTCCAAAAGACTTCAAAATAAAATGAAATTAAATGATTGCTTGGAAGTAGTAGTCCTTTAAACAGTGTCTTTTGATCAATTCTGCTATGTGAACTGCATGAACTCCACTCCACGAACTCCACGAGAAAATCCTTGAAAGGCAGATGATCCACGGATCTGCAATCTCCAAATCCCAAAGCAACAAATTGAACAACAGCAACGGTCTGCTCAAAGCAGGCATCAACACAGCCAGAAAAGACAAACATAAGTCTTAATAAAGGACAGTCAATGTAACTGGCTCTTCACGTTATATATAAACTAGCTAGAAGTGTTTCTGCGAGGTTCTTGGAACGCAACATACAATGTCCAGATAAACATATACATACACATATACAATTATACATACATCACACTTATGCACGTGCATACATAAAAACTTATAAATCATACATAATACTACACCTAGAGAAGGCCATTTTACATATACGGTTTGCACCTCTGCGTGTACCGACCTGTGCTCGCACATCCACAGTACTCCTTAAAAAATTCTCTGCGGTCGGTCCATCTTTCTGGAATAGGTTGCCTAGCAACGTCAGTAATGAACTTCTTGGTCTCCCTTTTCCACAAGCATTTGAAACCATTCTTTTCGATCATGGGTTGGTGTTGTCAGGTTGAGAGTGCCTCTGAGGAATTTCTCTTGAAGTGGCGCTATATAAATTTATGATTACGATACCATTCCTAGAGATGGCCATCTGCATCGATCACACAAACTGAACAGAAGACCATAAAAGAAATAAATGCTGCAACTTTCGTTTTGTGTCGTCTATCTTTCCTATTATTTTACAAAAAACAAGAACTTAACCAATTTCAGCAATCCCACCCATATGGTGAATTCAGTACAGGAAACAACATCCATATTACATGTAAAATGATAATAACAGGATTAAAAATAGTAGTAGTGTGGCAACACTCACCAGTAGCAACGGTAATTGAAACAAATCATCACAATAATAATTAAAAAATCACCTAATATGTAAATAATAGATAAAATGCAAATAGGCAACAAATGAACAGATGTAAACAGACAAATTGAGTCAAAATAGCCATGCATTTAAACCCAATTAGCAAGCCAATATACACAGCAACATCAATTACACACGCACAGGTGTACACGCACACACTCATGCTTGCATATAGGCAAGCATGCAATATCTTAATTTTAGAATCTGCATGTACATAATTATCGGAGCAGTACAAACCGATACCAATGTACTTCTTAACGATGATTTACAAAACAGACACAGCAATCACACGTGTAAATGTCATGAAATCGACTAAAATACCTTATAACACAAGCTTGTACAATTATTACTTTTTCTAGTAACATTCTTACAGCATATTCTGTGATAATTATTAATTGCACACTTACAACAGAAAGTCTTGACATACCATATATTCCACAGAATAATAACATGGAAGCAAAATTCCAGTTGAAGAACAGAAATACCAAGTAACAGCAGGGAAATAATACATAGGCAAATCAGCAGCCGGGTGAATGCTGATCTCATGTGGCACACTGGTACATTGTGCAACACATTTGTGCCTGTAGTTCAAATCTCCATACATCATACAACAGTCACTATATAACAAGCCGTAATCATAGGCTGTGCAGTTGGTGCTGCGATGTTTGCACTGCACCTGAAATATTCATCAACTTAAGAAGCATACCCTTGAGAACTAATATCCACAGAGGCAAGTGATAATTGTGTGATTAGCTTACCTTACCTTACCTTTTGACACATCTGGACTCGAGCCTTAACTTAAATGCTACCTTGGGAATTCAAGCCTTTAACTTGAGACAGTTGCTGTGACACAACTTCTGAACAAGTCCTTAACAGACAAATGCTAAGCAGCTTTGATTTATTTAGTTATTGGACGTCGTGTTGTCAAAATATAAATATAAACAACAATATATACATTATGTCTAACTGGACAGATGTAAGAAACAAATTAACCAGTATAGAGCAAATATAGAAATAGACTGGTGCAGCTATGCGACCATCTTAAAATGCTACCTTTGGAACTGCATAATTTACCAAAACATGAGTTTGTATTATCAAGCTGAATTAAATTTGTAATTCATGTCCCAACTTCATTATATCAAAATCTGCATCAATGAATGCATGCTACCAGAGCGTCCAGTGCATATATATATATATATATATATATATATATATATAACAACACAAAGTCATAGGGGAACAAGCCATCGGACACACACCAGCATAAATTCCATAACTACTCGATTTAATTAAGCATGACAGTAACTTTAGAAGACAAGTGAACAGTCAAAGTCTCAGGCAACATAGTGATAGACATCTTTTTGGCCGTCACCTCTTTTCATGTATTCTCTTAGAATTAGATCTTCAATTCTAATCTAAAAATATAAAAGAAATAATCATGACACTTTTAGTACACTCAGGTGAGGTGGTCCCCAGGTTGCTCTTGGTACACTCTAGTCATTAAAGTGTTAACAGATGTAACTTAAACTGAGAATATTTCTTGAGCTATTTATGGTGAGAGAGGTGTTATTGATAGAAGCAAGTAAATCAAGAGCAAAAGGAGCAAAAGATTATGGACCGCCATATCTAGTTAATTCAATTTTTAAACAAATGGGCTGGGTGAACTGACAGAATCAGTCAACAATTAAAACTGCTTGTGCTAACTAAAAGTCATACTACTAGACACCAATATGTTATCAGATAAATAAATTGCAATCTTCATAGTTTGATAATTTGTTTAGTTGGAAAATGTTGGTCAACTCATAACTGAAATAAATGTTTAAGTCCACTTACTTTACTGGTCTTCAAATGCACACCATGAGCAGCCAAAGATCCAAAAATCTAAGTTTCAATTCATAAATACAAGGAATTGCCAGGCCTACTTGAAAATTTGATATAACAGAATGGTTACCTTTATATTCTGGAACTTTGGCTGGAAACGTACACTGAGCAGTTGAGCTACTTCTGAAAGCAGCTCATTATGTTTCATCATTTTCCTTGTTTTCATCACTCGAACAATAGCAGCCTAAAAACAAAACAGGAAAATAAAAGTCTCTGATTAATAATGAAAAATATACAGACTACTTCTGTGTGTAAAACGTAGAGCAATTCTTTGAGTATGCATAAGATTTTATGTGCTTTTGAGCACATACAATTTTGGGGGTTTAGGGTAATGGTAACACTCTGGCATGAACAGCAGAATATCAGCACGGACTCGGGATCGATTCCTGCTACCCTCCCAAAGGTCGACTCAGCCTTTCATTCGCCAGATGGCGCTTGCAAAATGAGCAGTAGGACGTGATGGGTACCGTGCATGGCTGCCAAACAGTTAAATTCGACTCCGGTAATAACTTGTGATCATTTGTTGATACTATGAATTGTAATCATACTGCGGTGTGTCAGTTTGAAAATAATAAACGAAGATTATTATTAGTAGTAGAGCAATTCTTTGAGTATGCATAAGATTTTATGTGCTTTTGAGCACATACAATTTTGGGGGTTTAGGTAATGGTAACACTCTGGCATGAAGAGCAAAAGATCAGCACGGACTCGGGATCGATTCCTGCTACCCTCCCAAAGGTCGACTCAGCCTTTCATTCGTAGTAGTACTGGGCAGCTCGCTACTTATCTCGAGACCCAATGTAATTCAAATCCTTACTGAACAAGTGGAAGCCTTCAATAAGATTGTCTTCTTGCTCTTTTGATGCAAGTGCAACCTTTGATGAGTCAATAACACTGTCACAAAATGGTCCTTATCTATAAGACCTGGGGACTACCCTACCTTACCTGAGCTGGGGTTCGTATAGATGGGCGGTTGTGCATGTGTAAGAGAGGAAAGGTCAATTAGAGGGAACCTTAGTCGGTCGCTTAACATAGAGTGAGCTGAAGGATGCACTTGGGGGAAGAAGGTTGGAAGGACTGACAGAGGTAGGCTCTGTCTGAAGAGAAGGGAGTTAGAGAAGTCCAGGATAAGCTCTTTCCTTCCCCTCATCTTAAGTATGAATATACGCTGTTTCTGGTTATGCTAGTCAATTTATATATAGTGTTGTATCTGGCCACTATAGGAGGATGGGTTGTTCTGTTTATACTTATGGCCAGTTTCTAAAAGGATAGGTAGGCCTGTTATGCTTGCCCAGTTTGTATAAGGTAAACTTGTTAAAACTTCGGCCATCTAAAGCAAATTAATTAGCTTATACTAAGCCCCATATTAATTAGTTATTTAAATCAAAAATTAATTTGATAAGCCTTTAACATCA
Source organism: Aporrectodea caliginosa (assembly GCA_020284085.1). NCBI lineage: Eukaryota > Metazoa > Annelida > Clitellata > Crassiclitellata > Lumbricidae > Aporrectodea > Aporrectodea caliginosa. Next base: position 651,330 of record JACEVL010000468.1, read on the forward strand.
ATAAATACGTAGGTGCAACTCCGGCCTACATTTATGACCCAATCAGTAGTGCTATCTCATCCTTCTGGCCACCAGAGGCATTGGACCAGCTTTGGCTACACCAAAGCACAAGCAAAACTTAAGTCATCATATGCAACTTTCAAAGATGCACCTTAAAGTTATTCTCAGCCACTTTCGTGATACATTTGTGTACTTTTAAGATCAAGGTAACTCATTATGTGGATTCAAAACATGCAATTTTTTTTATTAATACAATCACTCTGCAGTCCGGCTAATTGGGCGAATCCCTAAATTTGCCTCTGTTTCAGCTTACATGCATGGCAGCCTACACCGACTCCTTGTCTCGCAGCGGGTCGAGTACACAATCACTGTGCTGGTTTGTCTCGCAGTGGATCGAGTACACAATCACTGTGCTGGTTTGTCTCGCAGTGGATCGAGTACACAATCACTGCGCTGGTTTGTCTCGCAGCGGATCGAGTACACAATCACTGCGCTGGTTTGTCTCGCAGTGGATCGAGTACACAATCACTGCACTGGTTTGTCTCGCAGCGGATCGAGTACACAATCACTGTGCTGGTTTGTCTCGCAGTGGATCGAGTACACAATCACTGTGCTGGTTTGTCTCGCAGTGGATCGAGTACACAATCACTGTGCTGGTTTGTCTCGTAGTGGATCGAGTACACAATCACTGCGCTGGTTTGTCTCGCAGCGGATCGACTACACAATCACTGCACTGGTTTGTCTCGCAGTGGATCGAGTACACAATCACTGCGCTGGTTTGTCTCGCAGTGGATCGAGTACACAATCACTGTGCTGGTTTGTCTCGCAGTGGATCGAGTACACAATCACTGCGCTGGTTTGTCTCGCAGCGGATCGAGTACACAATCACTGCGCTGGTTTGTCTCGCAGTGGATCGAGTACACAATCACTGCACTGGTTTGTCTCGCAGTGGATCGAGTACAAAATCACTGTGCTGGTTTGTCTCGCAGTGGATCGAGTACACAATCACTGTGCTGGTTTGTCTCGCAGCGGATCGAGTACACAATCACTGCGCTGGTTTGTCTCGCAGTGGATCGAGTACACAATCACTGCGCTGGTTTGTCTCGCAGCCGATCGAGTACACAATCACTGCGCTGGTTTGTCTTGCAGCGGATCGAGTACACAATCACTGCGCTGGTTTGGTGTTGCCTCCTTGGGTATGCTTTGGCCTATCTACGTGAGCTCTGCTGTCCTGTATCTGATGTGCTAGCTCGCAGAGCCCTTCATTCTGCCTCTAGCGGGAAAGCTTTTCCCTCGTACTAGAACCTCAACCTGTCAGCATTGTGCTTTCTCAGTTGTAGGTCTTTCTATCTGGAATAGTCTCCCGTTGAAGATACGCCTGTTACCTAGGGATAATACATCAATGTTCTACAGGCTCCTTACGACTTATTTGTATCACCGTGGTTGGACTGGAAGCACCTCTGAGTAGGCTTCTTGAAGGGGCGCTATATAAATTCCTGAAATGAATTATGAATGAACATTCCGCAGACAACATTGCTCATTCTAAATGCAGCTAGATCAGGGATTCAGATTACAGTGCCAACTGTAAAGTATGAACACAACACAATTGGTTAGGTACTGGTAAGGTACTGGTTAGGTGCATCTACAGGTTCCCTACAGCTGATCACTCGTGCAACCATCATAGCAAGAACAATGTATGCCTTCCCTGCCTGGTGGGGTCTGGCGAAAGAAAAAGACAAGTCACGCCTAGAACAGACTAAAACGCTCTGGCTTTATTCACACAGATTCCCCTTCTGCGAAAGTTCTTGCTAACGAAGCAGACACTTCACTATTCAAAGCGGTTCTATTAAATGAGAATCATTCACTCAGATGCCTGTTTCCTAACCAACATTTTACGCCCTATTTTCTTAGGATCAGACCACATAACTTTAACATTCCTGACAAAGACTCACGAAACTTAATATCTCGAATGTTATTCCTTAACTCTTACTAAGCTATTACATTATATTATACTATACTATCTAGCTTTTCTATGTACACCTACAGCGTTATGTCTGTTGTTAACACAATAAACGAATATATGCATGAATAGGAACTATGCATTTACAACATCCTGCCAGTGAAGGCTTCCCATTTATTTGGTCACTGTTTAACCATTTGAACTAAAACTGACTAAAACATTTATTTCTGAATAATAATTTTGAATAACAGTTGGTATTCTAACCTCCGTCTCATATCTACGCTCATCTTCGATGATGCGATTAGTGGCCTCCTCTTCTTGTTTTGCCTCAATTCGCAACGGAACATTCCAGTTTAAGCGAAGCTTTTTGCTGTAATCAGTCATCTTCATTATATAAATATCTGCATTATTTATTTTATGTATTTCTAAATTTCTCATGCATCACCATCTAATTACCAGGCAACAGTCAATGGTCCTGTACATGAAAGACTTGCTGAAGTTTTCTGCACAGAATCTGTCTCAGATGAAGTTTGAAACCTCACACTCCATGTGACACCATGAGATCTCAAGCAATATGGCTTCTGCAGCACACCTTTTAGACTCATGCATGAAGCAAAACCAAATGATAACACCATCTGAACTGTATACACAGCAGACTAGTGGCTAGTTTGTTTGCTTTTAACTTCTGCATTCACGTTCAAATCTCAGATATCAGCATTTCGCCCTGCAACCTGGGTTCAACTGCCAAACTACAATGACATGGACATGCATAACATTTTTAGCCATCATCTTATACATATCTCCTTAAAAAAAACACACATCAGTGGGATATCAGTGGGATCCTTTGGTTGGTGCTGAACGACGGAAACATTTAAGAGCTGGAGCAATGCAATATATTATAACGATAAAAATTGCATAAAAAGTTGCAATAATATCTGTGGAAAATTATAATACAATTCTTACTGTTGAAACTGCAGGTAAACGGTCAGTTTGGCTGTGTTGGGAATAGGTTCAGTTTCATTCACAGGAATGTCTTCTCCAAGTAATATCTTCATCTTTAAAAGTATTCGTACAACCTGCTGCAGGTCTTCCTGTAAATTATCACGTTTCAATTGAACTCCAAAAATCACTTCCACCTTAAGAATCTGATTGTACAAAATTCTTCACAGCTTCATTTTATGATTTATAACCCTCAGATTATCTACCATAAGTTCGTAAGTCAAGTACTTTTAGAATTGAAATTGGGCAACCCCTGTTAGCGGAACGGTTCGTTCTTTCGGGGTTTCCCATTGTTCACTGCATGTTTATTTCTGTTTACGTTGTCTGTGATTACGTGATTATGTTTTCTTCGGTGAGCAATAAAGCATTTATTGATTGATTGATTTATTGATTGATTGATTGAAAACTGGCACGAATTTAGACCAAGAACTTTGAAAAAATGTTTCAGTGGCACTCCCATTAGGGGTCATCCATAAAGGACGTCCACAGAAAATGACCTACTTTGGACCCCTCCCTGTCCCTTGCTCAAAATTTGTCCACATTTAGCCTTCCCCCTTTGCGGACGTCCGCACGCAAAAAACAAAACCTATGAACAAAATAAAACACTAACATCGACGTTACATTGTGAATAACATCATTAATAAACTACTAGTTCTACCTTATTTAGCAATAATAATAATAATAATAGTAATAATAATTGGGTTGACATAACACATCAAGTCAGCCCATGGATTTATCTCTCTTGGGGTTTAAAGTTTTTATAAGTAGAGCGAGCTCATTAGAATACGTTTTTAGGCCATTTTAGGTGGACGCCCGCAATGGTCATAACCCCTCCCCTGTCCTTTATGGATGACCCATCCCTCCCCCTCATTGCAGAAGTCCTTTATCGATGCCCCTTTATATGGAAAGCACTACAAGATATGGAAGAAGAATTAAAGGTCAGGCAGACTAGACTGGTTAAGGCACCAAGATTTGCATATTATTATTGTTATAAATAAATTTGTAATGTGCGCATGTCACACCGAAATGTGAATCTGAGGCGCGGACAGTCAGTCGCCAGAAGATGCAGTTAGATAACCAAGTGCTTGAAAGCCAATCAGAAATAGTGAGTTTTAGCCACTTTTTGAAGGAAGGAAGTGAATTTGAGTTACGAAGAGAGAGTGGCAGTCGATTCCATTCCTTGGGGGGGCAGAGGAATGGAATGCATGCGAGCCCACAACTGTTCTGCATTGTGGCTCAGCTAAAAGACCCATACTTGATGATCGCAGGCAACGAGGAGGGCTGTCAGGGAGTTAGTGTAGTGAATGAAGGTAAGGAGGTGTGCTAGAGCTGAGGGCTTTGTAGGTCAGACAGGCCAATTTAAATTTTATTCAGAATTCAAAAGGAAGCCAATGGAGTTGATGGAGTAGCACTGAGGAGCTTGTTCATAGTGGAACATGCAGCACTATGCGACCCAAGGAGTTTTGAATGCGTTGCAGCCTGTTGAGCTCGAGGTCTAAGAGACCCACAAAAACCGAATCAGCATAATCAAGGCGAGAGGAGACAAGGGAACAGGCTATGGTTTGTGACATATTGTTAGTCAGAGCCGACCTGATATGACCAGGCGATGCTGTCAGGCAGTCAGCAGGATCTGCAAAGAATGATGGGCCATCTGCCTACATAACATATCAACTGAGTAGGGTATGAAACAAACACAAAGGAGACAAATATCATGAAGATATGCAAAGGAGAAGAAACAGTAGCAAGAATAAACATCAATGGCAAGGAACTAGAAATGGGTAAAGGCATATGCCATAAAGAAATTAAAACAGACATTTTCATTGAGCAAAAAAACATTCTAAACGCAAAAATGAATGGTTAAAGCTCTGATATAGAGTATGGTGTTGCATGGATCCATTAGAAAGGAGGGCATCAAGCAATTGGAGGCCTTTGAAAAGTGAATTTGGTGAAGGATGGAAAAAGTTAGTTGAACAGAATACATAGCAAATGAGGAGGTGCTGCAAAGGGCTGTGGAAGAAAGGTCAATGATAGCTAGGCCTACAATAAGGGACAACAACGAAAATGGATTGGTCCTGAGAAAGGACTCACTCTTGAGAAGCATCATGAAGGGCAGAATAGAGAGGAAGAAGATAAGAGGAAGACCCAGACAGATGCTGCTAGACTGGATGATGATGGTTAGATACAGCAGGCTTAAAGAAGAAGCTCAGTGCCACGAGTGGCATCATCGAACAATTGAGCCTGTCTGATGCAGAGAAACTGAAGAAGAGTGCTCCCTATATGCCCTTAAAGAGGACTACTTGCCAGTGAGAGTCTCCTTACATAGTCACTACGTGTTTGGAGTCCAAGGCAGCCATATTGTTTATGCTTTGTTCATTTGCATTAATTAGTTACTTAATCACGCATACAATTGGCTTGATAATTCTTGTATTTTCAGACTTCAACTATGACGGCATTGACAGTGATATTAAAGCCTGACTTTTGGAGTTACTTCTCAAGTCTGCTGTGGATTCTGTGGGTCTTCTTCTTTACCTGGTCACATCTAAATCAAGAACTGTTCCTTGGTGAACAGGCTTTTCGGTTGTTAGACCTACTATGTCTGTCTGCTCTTTTCAATCGCTTGTGTCATTTTGTTCTCAACTTAAGACTTACCTTTTCAAATTACTTACCCACCACAGGTTGCCACTTTGTCTTAGTGGACTGGTCTTCTGAATATTGACCTGATTACAGCTTGGTTTTGGTTCACCATCGGCTAATGCCTTGTGCATTACACACCAGCACAATGAATTACAATTAATAAATAATTTATAAACTGGAATGGGTTGAAGAATGGTCAATACAGAACACTGTGGAACGCTGCAGTTCCAGACAGTTGGCATCAAATTGCATACAAGGATGCAGTTAAGATGCAACTCAACCGAAAGCAGGACCACAAAGACCTGCACATTGTAAATCTTACCAGAGTCCTAACTTAACCTAACCATACCAAAAGTGAAGATATATCCAGGAGAATAAGAGCAGTTACGCTGCCTTTATCCACGAAGCTGCTTATATCTGAACAAACAAATTACTTATAATAAAACAAGTCTCTAAATTGTGTGCTCTCTGAATTGTGTGCTATCACCTCAAATTACTTAGCTGTAATTTTACATAGTGCAGCATCATGATGGAGCAAGGTGTCCATTGCAACTTACCATTTCTAAGAGTAAAAGCCAGAAAATGAAACACTTTCGACAAACTACTAACCATTCTAATCTGCGTGTTATCCTGCAATTGTTCAAGGGTGCGGCTAGTAAAATGGTTGAACTGCAGTAAAACAACCATCTGATACGTTGATACCTGGAAAAAAAACAACCAATGAAAGCCTAAAATAAAACAGCCACCTGATAAGTTGCTACTTAGAAATTAAACAGCCATCTTTATAAATTGGTACCTGGAACTTAAACAGCCATCTACAAAATTAGTACCTGGAAACTAAATGGTCAAAGGTAATTTGAGACATGGAAATAAGAGAGCTGAAGCTTTTGTTTTATAACTACATACTCTGCATCAAAACTATCGTTGAACATGCACATATCCCAATTTTTAAAACAAAATCCAGAATGTTGATAAATAAGAACTATTAAACATTTCCTCTTTAAAAAAAATGCAAAATATTAAGTATTTGGCTGACAAAATACTGGTAACATCAATATAACTTTAGAAATATAGCAGCCTGAACTTTTCATAGCATCAGTGTACAATAATGAGCAAACTCCATGCAAAATTTATATAGAGCATTAACAGATGATTGTTAGTAGAGCTACTAAGACTGGCATCACCTGAGTTATGACTAGGGCTGTCAAAATGTTAGAAAAACGTGACCCGGGTGCCCGAGCTCATTTCAGCCGGTATCCGAAGGCCCGTCAGTGGAAAAATACTTGAGGAAAGTCAAAAATAGTTGCGACACTATACACAGCAAATAAAATGGCGGCTGACAGCTCACTAATTGCTAATTCTTATAATTTGCTAAATTACCTGTTAATGCTAGGTAATAACTGATGCATGTTTTATTGTTAAAAAATTTAGAAGTTACATGCACTGACGTGATTAGACAGTTAAATACACAAAACAATGGAATAGATTCTGATAAATTTCTCAATACAGCAATTGCGGATTGGCGGCAAAATAACGAGATCTCGTTATCCTGAGATCTCTCGAAAGACCTTCGATAAGTAACCAATCTTAGAACGGAAGATTGTGTTGTGCAGAAGACCGTATTTTAGCTCAACCTGGTCTGTAGAGTTATATATATATATATGTGAGGTCTTTGCACTAAGGCCTAATTCAAAGTCAGTCATCTTTGGCTTACGCGTCAGCTGACAGGCGGTAGGCTCGTCCAAGGACCTCTGCATAATAACCCTTGCTATATAAGAGCCCATGGGTGGTCACATGATAGCCGGCAATTAGGTGCAGGTGCCAACTCCGTGTCGATGACTAATCCGCCACTGTAGCTAGCGCATACAGGTTCGTTCAACTGCAAAGCTTCACACGCGCAGACAATGTCTGTTATTTCACCGTGTAACATGACAAAGCTTTTAAAAATTTAACCCACTTCCCGTATTATACTTCTTCGATCGTGTTTTCGGGTACTGACCCTACGAACGGGGCCAGGAGATTCGGGGCCCGTTGACAGCCCTAGTTATGACTGCACAGTTCCTCAGAGTCCTTTATCTTTCTCTAACAGCAGATACACGAAACTATACTTATTCCTTAAGATTTAGGACATGATATTAATTGGAAAAGATTATCCCAAATATTCCCCAAATTTAATTTGTGCATTCTGTTTACCCAAATATAATTATGCCGGTGACGGAAAGGCTTTGGTATGGTGTAAATGGTGTAAAAGAAATAAGATATAATACTGCATTAGTTGCATTCTCTTGCTTACCATAAAAGTATATCTTCTTTTGAAAAACCCATTAATGTCACCACTCGACTGGGCATAGTTCCAGATCAACTTACGACCACTGTGTTGAGCTGAATAGAAATCTGTAAACTTCTGGATGCAGACATCAAGCTACAAAAACAGGCAAGCAACCTGCTGCTCAACAAACTTGGCCACGTTGGTCAACAGCACGATACAAGATAACAGCATCCAATCCAATCTTATGACTTCTATAATGTTGATATCAATATCATAATACACAATAATAAATCAATCAGAGCCTAGGTTGTATCAAGTGAACCATACTCAAAAACAAAATCTATTGGAGAAGCTCAGTCAAAACCAGAAATTACACCATTGTGGATCAGTAAGCAGAAACATAAGTTTAGCCCTGAATGACATTAAAACTTTAATGATGAGACACAGTGCTTAATGCCCAAGGAGAGAGACCAGAGAGAGAGAGAGAGAGAGAGAGAGAGAGAGAGAGAGAGAGAGAGAGAGAGAGAGAGAGAGAGAGAGAGAGAGAGAGAGAGAGAGAGACAGAGAGAGAGACAGACAGACAGACAGACACAGAGAGAGACAGACACAGACAAAGAGATAGAGGTTAAGAGGTTAAAAGATCCCAGAGTGGGAAAGGTAATTTTCTAACAGCACCGACTTATTTCACTCAACAGTGATAGTTTAGTTAATGAGAACATTGTTACTGAAGTTAATCGATCTGCATGTTAACTGTACACACCTTAAGTGATCATCAGCAATGGCTTGTTCTCTGCTTGCCAGAAGCAGCTTTGAAAGGCTCTTAATAGGGGACAAAAGATATATCCTGAAGACACCTAATACTCCATATTTGACTGTCCCTAAAGTTCAGAACCCAGTTTCTTGCAAGAACAGGTCAACCTGGTTAGTGTTACAAGAGTTATCACTGAGTTAAAGCACCTCACAGTGAACACATTCAAGTGATGAAATGCAAAAAAACACTCACTTCGGTTGGCAATGCCAGTGGAGCTGGCTGAGGATACGGCCACTGGCCTTGCGTCAACACCTGAATGCCAAAATCAACTACAAACATAAACACAAAAACCATTCAGCTGACTTGGCTTTAGGAAATCACGACCTGAACACATTCTTGCAAACAGGTGACCAGGGAGTTTCAGGTTACAACATTTACTTATCCATCGATCCATTACTCCAAAAGACAAAGACAAGTTAGGCTTGTAGCCAGGCAACTTGTTAATTACTTCAACAGCAACCAGCTGTTCCCAGACAGTGCCTACTGTGCTTTCGCCTCTACTGAGATGGTTCTTGCAGAAATTCTGTCCGAAAATTCTTCTGGCAATTGACTCTGGAGACTTCTCGCTTCTTTCTCTTCTGGATCTGTCTGCTGCCTTCAACACAGTCAGCCATGACATTCTGCTCCAGTAACTGCATCTATCTTATAGCAATGTGTCTGCTATGCTGGCACCTTTTCCACAGCAACTAGCCTAAGTACCTGTGCAATCAACTCCAGCTCAATTCATCAATGTAAGAGTTTATCTGTTGCTCGTACTCACACAGGGTGGTCAACTTAGATCGCAGCCCTCTTGTTACTGGTAACAATACTGCTGATGACCTCTGTGTTTTCCTTGAGACAAAGAACAAGGTTGATGACCTCTGTGTTTTCCTTGACAATGACCTATTAATGTCGTCCTAATCACAGGACTTGTGAGGACCAGCATCAGAATCCTGAGACAGCCGAGGTCTGTTTCTCAGTATCTCACTCATAATGTGACCTGTGTAGCGATATGCATATAACTTATCAAATCTATTGTTAACTTGCTCAATTATAAATTAATATAAGGCTTATTATAAGCTAATCAATTAAAGTGGTGTTTAATTAATAGCAGTGGCGTTTTATTCATTCATTCATTCATTCATTCAGAGCATTTATATAGCGCCTCTTCAAGAAGCTACTCAGAAGCGCTCCCGGCCCAGCCACGACTAAAGAAAAAAAGACTTGAGGTTCTTGTAGAACCCTGCCGGTTGGCTCACAAGTAAAGAGCGGAGCTTAAGCGGGAGGTCATTCCAGGTGGAAGGTCCCACAACCGAAAAAGCACGGCGTTGCTTAACAGCCAAGCGTGACCGTGGAACTAGGAGCTCACCCCTCGTCGTAGAGCGAAGCGCCCGACGCGCTGCAACGTCGGACACTGGGCGGCAAAGATCACGCAAGTAAGATGGAGCACAGCCAAGAACGCAGCGAGAAACTACAGCAGCAGTGCGGTATGAGATCCGCTGAGAGATAGGCAGCCAGTGCAACACATCACGTATGTATGCAGAGACAGGAGAGAACTTAGGAAATCGTCCAATGAGACGAGCAGCCGAGCGTAGAACTCGATCTAGTCGCCCCAGAACCCCAAGAGGAAGGCCAGCAAGTAGAGAGCAACAGTTGTCAATTCGACTGGTTACAAAGGCGTGAACAAGGACCATGACCGCATCATGAGAGAGAGAGCGAGAGACCACTCGAAGCTGACGAAGCTGATAATAACAACTCCGTGCAACCAGGTTCACATTTTGAGACAAAGTAAGTTTAGAGTCAAGAGTAAGCCCCAGATCACGAACTGTGACGGAAAAGGTTATGTGAGGAAAGAGCAAGGTAAGTTGGGAAAAGTCGATACCCTGAAGTTGCCTACGGCCACCCAGCCAAATAAGTTGTGTTTTAGATGGATTTAAGAGTAGCCGATTGGAGGCCATCCAAGAAGAGAGGACATCCATAGTCAGACACATCTGGCTTACAGTAGCCACCGCATCCGCTGGATGGGTGTGGATGTAGGCTTGCACATATAATATTATAATATTAGTAAAACTAAAAGGCTAATGAAAATTTGTAAACTTAACCGTCACATGTTGCACGAGTTGCCTAGCGACAAATAACGCTCAACGAACGAGATGAAAGAAGAAGACAGTTGAACCAAAATTCAGTTGAGAAATGGCAATGGAGAATTAAGTTGTCGTTGATGTTTGGAACGCTCAGTTGGAAGCGATCGGCGTGATTTTGAAGTTTAAATTGTCAGTTCTGATTGATAAGACAACGGATGTTAACGCTTCAGATGTTTGTGGACTGAGCGAATAGTCACAGCATCGTAATACGGATAATTAGCGATATGAGTTAGGCTAGACGTCAGCAATTCTACAAATGTTTGGACGATCGGCTCTTGCTTAAGTTTCCGTTGGAAGTTAGTTGAAGCGGTGGCTTGAGGTGGATTCAAGCCCGCAACCCTCCGGCTGCAAGGCACCGAACATACCCCTACACCACCGTGCCACCGTTGTCAGTTACAATCCAATCACCCCACTCAATCTGTTTTTTTCTCCCTAACACTTCTCCATACTTCTGTCACCTCATCACTAAAATTTGCAAATCTCTGTTTAGCCCCTCTAAAATAAACTCCTGTCAGAATTACGACAATTGTCTGATCCATGCTACGAACTACACCTCTTGCTATCTTTGTGCAGTTCTTTCACTCAAAACTGAAAATACTTGTCACAAATACTTTCCAGAGGTATCAACGCCTCTTCTGCTTACCTCTCTTGCTGCTTCAGTTCTAAGCACCATTTACTGTAGCCGTCTGACTGTCTGCCCACCTGACTCTTGGATCTTGACCTGGAACCGATTTTGATCTTACCTACCTATCGATTTTGATTTGATTGAGTGCCTGCGAATAAGCTGCTTCCCACAACTTCACTTTTTGGTTCCTTTAGAAATTTCGAGATTACAAATATGAAATATTTAACTTGGGAGTCCTGGCCTCGATGACATAAGAAACTGGTGAAATGGGCATAAAAAGCATGGAATTGCAAACTTCAGATGAACAACCAAAAACATCATGATTGCTCTCTTCTGGTTCACAGCATATCCAGTGAAGATTCATCAAATCGACGGCACAAGGTGACAATAGTGATGTAGCTTTTCCGGAAAAGTATTTTGCGGAAAATTTTCCGGAAATTTTCCAGACATTTTCCGGAAATTTTCCGCAGAACTGGAAAAATACATTTAGCTCATGATGTCAGATTTTCAGTATGAGATGACACTAGAAAATTTCTGTTTTTTTAAGTTCCTGTCAATGCAGGCAATGTTCACCTTCAAAGAATTAAAATAAAGATTAAGGACTGTTCATTAGCGGTTCAGGATAGAGTAGCCTAGCTTGATATGTTGTTAGTGTTATGAACTATCAGTATATACTGTCCGGCAATTTGACATTTTGTCGGCTGCTCAAAGCTTTAGTCAGCTTTGCCTTACCTAAGCGATTAAACTAAAATACATTCTTTTGCTACTTACCAAGAAAAGCAGATTTGAAAATAGATTAGTGTCAGATTGCAATGGCAATGCCAATAACATTATATTTCAAGACATAAAATAATAGTATAATAGGCCTCATGAGAATTAATCTGTTGCAGTATTAAAATGTTATCTGTAGGCTAGTATTACTGCATCAATTGCTGTTTTTGTCTCATATTTTCATAACTAAAAAATATTAAGGAGACTAAATCCTAAAAAATATTTTCTCTAAATTAACAGTGAAGTTTAATTCCAATTAATTTTTAAATGTATTGTCGTTGTTAAATATGGTAAACAAATTATCTATTTTCCTGAACTGTTCTTTAGTGAATCGAGATATCTTGAACTAGATAGCAATTGCAACTGTCTCTAGATTTTGCTATCTGGTAATGGGTGACCCTAATTTAGCAGAATGTTAAAGGACCCTTGTTACATTACGATAACAACTGTTTATTTGTAAATGCACTGTTCGAAAGGTTAACAATAAATGATGAATGATTGATTGATTGGTTGTTGAGAGTTGTGAACAAACTGAGCAGTAAACACTAACAGTGCCATCTATTGAATAAACATATCAGTTATAACTACATAAGATAGTATAGCATGAGTCATGTCTAAACATTATTATGTATTTAAATTTTTATTTAGTATTTATTATATTGATGGAAAAATATCGGAAAATTTTCCGGAAAATAACACTGGAAATTTTCCGAAATTTTCCGGAAAAATATGAAATTTTCCGGACAATTTTTCCGCCTCACAACACTAGGTGACAAGGTGAGTAAGTAAAGAACTGGTGATGTGACACCGCTGATTGTTAGACTGTAGTCTGTTGCACTGTGACTCGTACCTTATAAGCAAGTGTTGCTCTTGTCCTGATGATGTCTTTGTCAAGTCGAAACTCGGAAACCGCGATCATGACAAGTGAAGTATTAAATTAGCTGGTTCATGCAGGCCTATAAGTATGAATTTTGTTTTAGATGGTTCAAAGCACAGGAGACTAACTATCATCCTGAAAGGGATTTGGGTAACCACAAGAAGAAAATTATCTATGGGATAGAGAGAGATAAACAGATGAATAGTTGGGAATCGTCAGCATATATGTGGTCAACTGAGGTTGCTTTAATGAATGAGCTCATTGGAGTATGTAGTGTAAAAGATGAACAAAACAGCCTTGTGTAACAACAAAAAAAGCAGATTAATGGGATGAGGCTTACAATGTTCTTCTAGACAAAAAGCGGGAGACAGACTTGAATCCAGAGTAGAGCAGTGTCAGTAAACCAGATACAGATTGACAGTTTTGAAGTAAGATGTTGTGATCAATGGTATTGAAGGCTGCTGAAATATCAAGGGAAGACCTGTAGATAAGAGATGGCAGAGAAACAAGTTTATTGTAGAGGAAAGCATGGGCATAGAACGAAGGAAACACAGCCTAAGTAAGGGAGAAATTTCAGTAGAGAGATTGATGATAGAGTTAAAATCATCAGAACACTCCGTGAGAAGAGCAACTACCACCTAACAATGCTGTGCCGCATAGTTAGGTGCATTGATTGGTAGGTACTATCAGTGCAAGCAAGGGTTCTGGGCTTTTGCGTAACATGTTCTTAACTTACCCTCTGGTTTTGAGCCCATTGATTCAATGTGTGTTCGAAATCGCTCATTAAGGCCTTTGCTCAATTCAATGTCCTGGAACATCTTTTCCAGCTTGGATGTGTATGTATTTCCAAATGCTTCCTGTAAAAATAAACACATCACTAACATATTATGAAAGCCAGTGATATTTTACTTCTGAAAATAATTCCTAATTCAGTTTTAATTCAGTTCTGTGCTCTTGAATTTAACTTCTAATTTTACTTCTCAAATAATTTTAATTATCATTCCTATTTTATTTCTCAAGCAATTTTCGTTCTTATTTTAGTTTTCCAAATAAGTATTTTGACATTACTATAAGATGTCTTTGTTCAATTTCAAGAACACTCATTTCCAGAGATTTTTTATGCGATTTTTTGTCCATCAGTCAAGCTTCCTCATACAGAACAAATTCTGTCCACAAATCCTGTGAGGCTGGAGCTGAAAAAAGATCCTCTTTTATGGGTGCGATTTTGCTGTACAAAGCAAACGTAGCATATGAGCAAATATTGCTTGTATTTTTCAAAAATTCCGTGTTTTTACCATTTGGCATGTAGATCTGCTTGTAGTTTTATTCAAAATGGAAAATCCCAAACCGGGCTATGTCGCTTCCTTCTGGCCAACATTCTCGATAAATTCGTAATTGATAAATTTAACGATGAAACGAACAATTAAATGCCGTATGCAACTGAGGTCATTGGTATGCCCATGGGACAATTATTAGACAATGAAGGACAAAGATAGTATAGGCCTATTACATCGAGAATGGTATGCGCAGTGCCTTCATCTCAGCCAGAGTTTTCCAATGGATCATGTGTTTGGATCGCGTGCAATTTTACTCACCTTTATCTCAACTTAAGGGCCACAAGAATTAAAATTATTTTACTTCTGAAAATAATTCCTAATTTCGTTCTTAATTTTAGTTTGGAAAATAATTCATAATCTAATTCCTAATTTCGTTTTAGAAGCTAAAATAATTCCTACTTTTAATTTTAGTTTTCGTTAACAAAATCATTGATTTCTACTTCTAATTTTAGTTTCGTTAACGAAAATATCACTGATGAAAGCTCATTTTCTTTTGGAATCAAATATAACTTTTCACAAATAGAATCACGTTTAAACTTACACAGTGGCACTGAATTCATTTACAAACACAATGATCTTGAATCATTATAGTAAAAAATAGCGGGCATAAAATCACCTGAAACTTTTATGGCGATGCAAAGTAGAAAATATTTGAGACTAGACATGCAAAGATGATTCAAATAACTGTAATGTTATTACGATTACGTATGGTGCTAACGTATCATATGCAGAGCAGCTGCAAGCTAGTTTGGCAAATTGTCCTTTCTGATGAGAATACACTGTCACTACCTGAATTCATTTACAAACTGAATAACTGTAATGTTATTACGATTACGTATGGTGCCTATTGCTCCCTGTTCCTCTCCCTTGCCTTTCTGACCATGTTCAGTCACAAGCAAATCCATTCTATTTCACATCTGGGATAATTGCAGAATCAGATCTCACATACCTCAAACTGCTTTACTTTCACTAGCCATTGAGCTGGTTTCCATCCAACTTGACTACTGCAACTCACTTCCTTTAGGAAAACTTAAACAAAAGTCTGCAAATGGTTCAAAATTCTAAACTTAAGACTTACCAATATCAACTTTCTTATTCATAGCCTGCTTTATGGTTTCTATGACCTATCAGATTTTTACAAGGCTGCTCCAACGAATTAAAATTCTTATGACTTAACTTGAAGTGACAATCAACTGATGCCTTACAGTGCATTATGATAACAGCCATACACTAGTCAATGGCTTAGATTACTCAGTGTGAATAGCTGAACTGCTGTAAATGTATATGGCATTTATAGTTTGTAGATAAGTGTTTAGTGTTTGATCGCTCATAAAGCAAGTTACAACACACTTATCTCTATGCCCAACCAAAGATATTCTCCAAGAAGGTCAACAAGCCATCACATCACACTATCAATGATAAATGCATGGAATGGTAAACATTATTATATATTTGTGTAATAGGAAAACCAGTTGACACACCACAACTGGGAACAGTAATGGGGACTACAATTGAACTGAAAATGTCTTTAAAGCATCATTTTTTGCTTAAAGGTTGTAGGCCAGATTTTACTGACTGTCGATATAGGATTTTGGGGATAAAATTGCGGTCATCCTTTGCTGGCAGAGTAAAGTCATGAGGCCACTGATGAAGGCTGTAATTGTGGCTTGTCAGCGGGGAAACAAGCTGCGCATGTCGTGGGTGTCATTCGTCCTATCAGCACGAAGGAGGTCCTTGTCTGCCTTGGTGGCCCTCTCTTCCGCACTGGGTGCCATCTCCAGCAGATACCCCAATCGCTGTGCATGCCACAGCAGTCGCTTGTTCTGTCATCTGCGGTGGCAAAGCCCCACCATGCAGGCGTGGCGTACATGAGGCGGGCTACAGTGTGTGTGTGTGTGTGATATATATATATATATATATATATATATATATATATATATATATATATATATATATATATATATATATATATATAGCACCACTTTATGAATGCCTATTAGCTGCACAAAATAGATATGCACAGATTTCTTGCATGAAATGCAGGTGTAACAACTTGAAATTTACGGCTTGTGCTTCAATGTGTAACCAGTGAGCTTTGTTATCTTGTTAATTATATGTGCTTGTGAATCTTAATCTGTGCCCCATCATATCTCCAATGGCAGTGCATCTTGGTCTTCTTTTTCAACCCTGGCTGCAGAACCCTTGGCTCTGCTGCACAGGTTTACCTGATCATCATCCCATCCTAACATCAGCTGTAGAGCTTTGTTTATTGGCTGTGACTAGCGGACCGCCAGGCGGTCCGCAAGTTTCCAATACTAGCAGGCCTCCAGTCTCACGTGACTCCAGAGAGATACAGTCGACCCTCAAATTTCTAATACTAGCGGTTCGCCCATACGGAAAATTGACATAAAACCTTAATTTAGGCTTTATTACGCTAAGGTGACAAACATTTAGTATCATACTGCGTAAGTTTAGTGGCGTTTTACGGTATATTTTGGGATGGTGCTAGGATGGTACTATGTTTTTTAATGACAACACTAACCCTAACCCTGACCCTAACCGACCCTCACGAACGCCTAACTTTACCCTAACCAAGGTAAATACTCATAAGCACTCCAAACTCCAGACCCAAGGAAATAGGTAAGTTTTCAAATGTGCAGAAAATTAACGGGGTATAACATATGAAAAAATGTCTACCCTGACGGGATTTGTACCACAAACCGTTGAATTGACAATCCAGCACGCTAACCACTCGACTACGGAACACCGCGCTATCGTAATGAATAATATTGGATCTAATTCTGCATGTGCAGCCTTCTTCGCCGCATACTTTTTTATAGATTCAAACGTCTTTGCATCAGGCATTGTACGATTACTTAAATTAGTTGTCTCATACACTTTTTTCAATTTTCTAACGCGTTAAAAGTAAAAAAACAACTTTTAACCGACATAAATGATCTGACACGTGACTGGCGGCCCGCTAGTCTTTGAAACTTGCGGGCCGCCTGGCGGTCCGCTAGTCACTTCGTTGTTTATTTGGTCCATCTTTTTGGAATAAGTTGCCTAACAAGCTACAATATGAGCTTCTTTGTCTTTCTCTGCCTCCTTTCTGCAAGTGCTTGAAACCATCAATGTTGATAAATGGTGCCATAGAAATTGTTGTTATTATTATTATTATTAAATGCACCTCAATAGCTTACATGGTTCAACAACATAACAAAGTCATTAAAGTCCTCTCCTTTTTCTATAGCACTGCTCACATCTTCAATGCCCAGTAATCATGGGCATAGCCATGAAAAAATTTTGGAGGGGTTTTAAGATTTTGGGGTTTCCACTGGAGATGGTCGTAAAAACTAATTTTTGGGGGGAATTTCCCATGTAAAAGCATATAAACAAATTTGGGGAAACTTATTTCGGTGGGGGTTTGAACCCGTAAAACCACCCCCTAAATACGCCCATGCCAGTAATTGTTTTAAAATGGTTGTTACTTTATTACCAATTAATGCTGGAGCACACCTTCTCCCAATGTTTCTGCAGCCACACAAGAGTCTTTGACCCCCCAGACACACCCAGCACCAATTCTACTACTGCTTTGTGACAGAGGCAAACGTGAATGAACAACTTAGTCAAAGTCATTACACAGTAACTATCTCAAGGAAGTCTCGAACCAACACACTCTGCATTATGGGCATGTGCTCAAACCAATCAATTATCTTGTCATACCAACAATTTCAGAAAATGAGAGTCTGTGTTCAGATATAGTAACAAACAAACTGGCCATCCACCAGAACCAAGTGAAAATTTGTAGGCCACTTGCCTGATACCAACCTTAAGCAGTAAACTTAGTGACAGAGTGGAATATGATCATCTTCAAGACAGATACCTTAAGCTTGGTAATCATGCTTCGCTCAGCATCTTCTGAAACTGACAGGTGGTCGATGAGACGTTTTGCAAATCTATTCATATAGTATTTGTTGAAGACATCTTTGTCCTCGATGTATCGCAGCAAAATAACCTTGAATGAAAAACAAAACCTTAGTCAAATCCTACATGTAAACACCAGATTCAGCAGTAAATCTGTCTTAGATGCGGATTTATCAAGTTCCATTTCATTTGGTTCAACATACTTTTCAGCAAATCTTTATTTTTAAAATTATACACATTGTCACTATGAAAATAATGTCAAATTTAAACAAAATTTAAATTTAAACTGTTTCTGTTACACCAAATTTATTTCTTTTACTAGTTTCCCTGATATGAAACTTATTACTTTTATTTGTGTTAAATTTCAAATACCTTAACATGAACAATACTGCAGAATTTTCCCCAGAAGATATAATAATGCATACACTATCAAATCCATTATAGCACATAACTTGTGGTCATCTTTTTGTGCAATGAAAATTTTGCACAACAGTTGCATAGTGACCAAATATAGCTTTAATTGGTTAATCTAATCTAATCTAGAAGGACTTCTGCACTGCCATTATCCACATGACAAAAGGTATGCAAAATGTCCAAGGTCTAAATTCCTGGTCACTTTATGTGAAATCATATTTTACTCATCTTGCTTTGTGCTCTTCAGACCGCTTTGATCTCTTTGTTCCTAAGACTATGACTGCTCTGGCCCAACACCGGGCATTTGCTGTGGTGGGTCCCTCCATTTGGAATGACCTTCCCACTCACTAAGGGCTAAACTAATGACTGGTTTTTCCTCATATGTTTCTTGCTCTTTAACGGCGATTCATTTTCCCTGGAGCTTCCGTGCTGAGAGCGCCTCTGAATAGCTATTCTGTAAGAGGCGCTTTATAAATGATTAAATACGATACGATGGTCAAAAATTCATAATCTATTGGAGAAGATAGTTTGAGTTTAACCAGATATTACAATTTAATCATACTTGGGCATTTTGATTTAGCTACAAAGCCTCAATAAAATATTATTGAGATAAACACTTGCACTTGGATTCTCTAAAATAATGAATCTTTCAATTTGTTTGCATCTTTACACTTTGTTACTTTCGTTAAACAATCTATAAAAAGCTTCTAACTTTAAGACTAAGATTTTTGTAGCACCGATCTGGCCATCTCATTAATGCAGCTTCTATTGAAGATTTAGCCTTAGGCCTCCCACCCAGATACAGTTAACTTACAATTTGTTGTAAGACATCCTCCAGTTCTTCTTCTTCCACAATTTTTGAGCTTTTCTTAAGAAGCAGATCGCTGTATCGTGCCAAAAGTTCAGATGTCTTGTTCTTGTTCTTTGCCTCTTTAATTACGGCATTGTTGTTAATGAAATGTGTACATGCCTATTAGGAAACAATAAAATGTCACCTAGTCAGGTACCGATTCATGGTGAACAAAATGCAGGATATTATATTTTCTGGACTACACAACCACGTTGCAGTGATGCAAAAATAGAATTTTACGTAAAAGTTATACATTTTATGCACCATCAATGAAGCTGTGACTTTGATGTTCAGTCTAGTTGGAACATCAATAACTGTACATGGCAAAATCAGCTATATAATTTTTAGATACACTGTAACATGACAAATATCTCATGAAATAAAGCTTGCTGTACTTTTAAATTGAAGATTTGCAACACTTGTTGTTTAATATATTGGATGGCAATATAGTAGAGTAACTCTGCCTCAGATTATCTAAGATGGCCCGAGCTAGGAGATAGGAGGAAGGTTCCGTAGTGGGTTTGCAACCCACTCAGGTAAAAACCTCTACCAACAGAAACAGTAATTCATATCAAATTGTATGTTGAGAGGAGATGAGGGAGCAGGAAGTATATACAATCCTCCTCCAATGGATCGTGGATCACAAAGCGCCTATACGTAGGACCACAATGAAAGCTGGTTTCGGGAAGCTGGGGTTCAGAAGCTACAGATTCTTTTTCAGCCAAATTTTTAACTGGTGCTGGCCCATGGAACGTGAGTACCTTGTACAACACGAGGATTGAAACAGGTGCTGAGAGAGATGAAGACGTACAGGCTGCAGATTTGTGGTATACGTGAGACAAGATGGATGAGGAGTGGGAGATTAGAGTCAGAAGGAAGATCAGTACTTTATTCTGGAGGACACAGACAGGAAAGGGGTGATGGATCCTTCTTAACAAGGAGACCTTCGAGACTTGGCAAAGTTGGGAACTGATAAGCAACAGGATAATAATGGCAAGACTACAATCAAGGTTCTGCAAGACAACTATTGTCAGTGTGATTCTCGTTAACGATAACGAAAATATTTGTTCGCCTATTCGTTAGGCTACATAATAGCCTATGTTCGCCCTGGATTTTGAATTTGTCAATTGACCCAGTAGTTGTGGAGCATTTTATTAAATTGTTTTATTTTGCAGACATTTCTATTGCGATTGCACTCAAGTTGACTAGCGCAAATTCACAAAATTAGCAGTCATAATAATCTTTTAGTCAAAATGTCTGTAAAGCTCTTGAGCGGCCGCAAGCGTGCTAATGTGCGCTGGAGTCATTTCAAGTAGGCCTATTAATCAGTCAAAAAGAAAAGTTCGTGTATCGTTAGCGGTGTTGGTGTTAATGAGGGGAAGTTATGCGACCGGCTCATAGCCGGTAAAAACTAATCTATTCAATCATCATCTCAAGTATCACCATCCACCTACATACAAAGAAGTCTGCTCTGCAGAGAGTCATAGAAAGAGGTGTAAAGAGGGGAACTCTGCAAAGACAATCCAAACTGGTGAGATATCAGTGTGCGGTAAAATTAACCGACTCAACTGTGCCAATGGCTGTGTGTTTTCAATGTGTTTGGTGATTTTTGCAGGCTTTACAATGTCTTTCTTTCTCCTAGGTGTCATTATATAGAATTATTTTTATGAGCCATGTATTTAATAAAAGTGCTTCAAATAGCCGTGCTGCTAATGCAATACTTCATTATTACAATACTGAAGAATAATACATTTAAGAGATTGAGTGTTGTTACAGCTTATATAATTATCATAAGGTAATTTATTCTTTATTTTTCAAAGTGAAAACAATAATTCAAAGCAGGATAGCAGGTCATTCTGGAATGGCTACCCCTCATCATCAGAATTGATGAATTTTTAGCATCAAGGTTAAGTGCATTCATTAAGCTGAATGCATCCTTTCTTAAAAGCCTTTTGAAGTGTAACATATTATAATATCGACAGCTGCATACCTCATCCAGTGCTTGGACAAACAATGGTTCATTAGCAAATGCTTTCATGACCATTGCTTTGTATGTGTTTAAGATTCTCAGAATTTCTCGTGCATATGTCTGTGGTTCCTGTAAAAGCAAAAGATGACAGATGAACAGTTGGTAACAAACAATCTGAACACTTACATGAAACAACAGCAATGTACATCAATGACAACAACAATTGCTTTACACATCATCTTTATCAAGCTGGACATAAATGAAGATTATCCATTCCAGAACTGGTCTAATTAACGCCGTTTTTGCCACATCCTTTGAATATGGTACTCTGAGTTTTTTTATTACAATAATAACAGTTAAAAAAACAATTTATATATATTATATCCAAAAAAGGGAACTGTACATGTACACACGAGTTGAACGAGATAGTCATCTTCAAAAAGTGTTATGTGCAGTAGGTTCAGGAACTTTTAAAAGCATTTGTCAAATATTGTAAGATTTTTTCATAAAAAACAAATCTTGTAATGAAACTGTTCACTAGATACCGAAGGAAAGTAATTTACATAATCAGGGACAAACCCATTTGGAGAATACCTGTACAGAGCCTGAGAAAGGTACTTCCTAGTATACTTTAAAATCAAAATGTCAATACATAATCCCACTGCTAATCTTTAATGAATATTTCTCTAAAATTCGTACTGTCCAATACTGCTACATTTATCGGATCGCCATATGAGTTGTTTCCTTTCTTCATTAGTAGGCTATAGCCAATACTCATTGAAGGAATTTTTTCCTTCTTAATGCGCTTCTTACTATATTCTCACTAATCACAAGCTTGGGATTCAATCGATCGACTTTGAATTGCTGTCTAATCTCTTCTTTTGTTCCTCAGTAAATTAAATCCTAATCGAGATAATTCTTTGCTAATTTACATGGCTTGAATTGATTTATTGCCATTTTGTAAATAGTTTCATGTAACTGAAACTGACAATTTGAAAGATGCTTCACAAAAAAATGAATTGCCGTTTTGTAAATAGTTTACTGCAACTTGAACTGAAAATATGATTAACTATAGGCATATATATATATATGCCTATTTATATATGCCTTGTTCCTACTTCTTTACCAGCACCGGTCTCTTCACTCAAAATTATAGCACATCAATACAGACTGAAATTTTGATGTATACTTCCAACATTTTAAAAGTGTACATTGAAACTGGGAAAAGGAAACCATATAAACCAAAAAGGCAGTAAGCTGAATAGTAGGGGGGTATTGCATAATTATGTAACGCTCCAGGGTGGATGGGTGGGTAGGCCTGGGAGTCACTTTGGTCAGCCAATCTGACCCCACTTGACCCTAAAGTGACTTGAGGTCGACTTGAAGTCGACAACTTGGAGTCAAAACGACTTGACCCGACTTAGCAGAAAAACAACCAACTTTCGACTTAAAGTCAACTTCTGACATGGTAATTACGATTACGTACGGCAGCTAATATATTAACATTTCGATTCACAAGTTTTATTAAATGTACGTGTGACGCTTTAACATATAATAAATCATGATATAGATAAATCGACACCGATAAAAAAATAAGTAGGCCTAAGTAACTGCTTAGCCCAACCGACGCAACCGGCGTCGATAATACAAAATAATATCGCAGTACCGTTTTGCGTGTCTTACTTTTTCAAATGAGATGAAAATCAACTTTTATCTTCTACACTTCAATTCAATAGATATCGTCAACATAAATCAACTATATTTCTTAACACTTCACTCTCAATATACAGCTCTATCTACTGTATTAAGACAACTGCATTATTCAAATCGACTGTAATCAGCAATTTCTAACCGTTCCCGCGCTATTAGCATGTGCTCAATACAAGCTATATTCAGTCAATGTTTACATAAGACAAGCGGCGCTGACCGCCCGCTCAACTAGATCATGTTAAATACATATATAATTATATGCAGGTGTATTGTCATGACTGACACAACCCTAACACACTATAGGTCTTTAAAATGCTTGTTCACACTAAAAACACTATACAACTGCTTGAATGCCGCCGTGGCCTCACGATCATTAGTGAGGCGAGATAAATTTAGATTTGTTTGTGTCCCAAGTCGGTTTAAGTCGACTTCTGTAGAAAACAACTTGAGGTTACTTTTCAGTACAAATTCGACTTGGGGGTCAGTTGCGCTAAGCAGAAACGACTCGACTTGGGATGCCCAAGTCGACTGGGGTCGACTTATTGGGGTCGACTCCCAGGTCTATGGGTGGGTGATGTCCTTGAAAACGTTACGAAACGTTAGGTGGGTGGGTGGGTGGAGCTGAACGTTACGTAACAGTTTTAACCCTTTCCCGCCTGAATTGTTTTTTCGGAAAAGTAGGAAATTGATGGTACCTATGTTATCATAACAACACTGCAACAAGGGTTACACATAAGCATAATAAAGTATATATTTTCTGAATCAGCAGACTTCTGGCTATGAAATCCATATTTCCTCATGAACGAAAATCAATTTATATAGCGGCCTTAGCATGCCAAATCAGTCACCAATAAACAGATCGACGCTGCATTTGAAGGACAACTGTCAAACAATAGTCCCAAGTAAGCATAATGAGGCATATATTTTCTGAATCAGCAGACTTCAGACTATGAAATACTTATTTCATTGTGAACAAAAGTCAATTTATATAGCGGCCTTAGAATGCCAAATGGCAAAATAGTCACCAATAAACAGATCGACACTGCATTTGAAGCACAACAGTCCAACAATAGTCCTAAGTAAGCATCATTCAGCAAAGTCTGAACCCAAAAGTCAAAGCTCGACTTTCTATTTCGGACCACATCGTAAATAGGGATGTTAAGCGATAATCGGAAATCCGATTATCGGTAATCCGATTATCGGTTTCGAAAACGATAATCGGTTTTCATTATTGACAAAACGATTATCGAATTCTGCCTCTTATATATAAAGCGGAGACTTCCACAGCCAACGAGGTAATAGTAGAACCCCCCAGCGACGTTTTATTGCCTCTTATATATAAGCGGATACTTCCACAGCCAACGACGTAATAGTAGAACCCCCACAGGGACCTATAATTGCCTGTATATAAAGTGGTCCTCCACAGCCAACGAGGTAATAGTAGAACCCCGTACGTGTATGTACGTTACCGTACATAGCGATTATCGGTTTTCAGTAACTTGCATTATATGATAATATATTAAATTTTCTAAGAAAGCCAATAAATAACGATAATCGGTTTAAAATCGGATTTCTAAAACCGACAATCGGTTTGCCAAAAAAAACCGATATTAACAACCCTAATCGTAAACCATGCCGATTTCACACATGCCGCTGACCATAATCTGTCTTTATATCGCAAATAACTTCTTAATCTGAAGACCAAAACGCGTCTTCGCTCACATCCAAGACACGTCTCAAAATCTCGACAAACGGGACACTTTTACTCATTTTTAAAAGTATCGTAACTCGGAAAATATTTACTTTCTGACAACAAACTAAGTATCAAAATGTCGGGAAATTATCCGTAAACAACATTGATACTATTTTTAGGCATGACATAATGAAGCTATATTTATTTGCTAGTCTGTGTCAATGCCTCCCATTTGGGGTCATCCGTGACCCCATCCGGCGGGAACGTGTTAACAACAGTTTAGTTGTAAATGAATTAACATCAAATGACATTAATGACACGATGTGATCGAAGTTCAAACTTCGTGCCATTGATTTCAAACTTAACTAAAACACGCAATAGTATAAAGCAAGCATTATTTTACAATTAAAAGTTGAAATTTAATCTGTTTTTATTTGTAAAAAAGAAGAAAAGAAAAATTGAATTTTTAGACAACATCGACATGTTCAAGAAAAGTAAAGTTACTCATATGCCAGAACTTTACCAAGACCTAACAATAGATACGCAACGCTGGGTGGGGTGGGTCTACGGAAACGTTACAGAGCGTTACGTCAAAAAAAGGTCATTTTCGGCGTTACGTAATTATGCAATGACCCCTAGTGTTATATATCGAGAAACTATGATGTCTCTAAGTTTACTCTTTATTCTACGAGCTGTACTTCGTGCTGTATACTTGTTTCCGCCATGGTGACGATACAGGCAATTTCACAAATTTCTTGAAAACCAAAATCTCCACTTATTTTAAAATATATTATTTAAATTATAGAATTGTGCAAAAATATTTAATTCATTTAGCAATATTTTAAGTCTTGAAATTTGAAACGCTCATAGTACTTGGTTTGAAAACTCATTAACGGCACCTTGCATGACCGCTCAAGAGTGCTAGTGCACTCAAACCCGTACGTCCATCCATCCAACCATCAGTCAATCCGTTCGTCCAACCATCCAGCTGTTAACCAATATATAGTGTGTTAAGTTAATAGCTCTGGGGGACATACCACCACAGCGTGTTAAGCGGAACAGCACGTTATCTGGAGCACGTTAACGGGTCTGTAATGTATGTCTGGTATATAATGAGTATCTAAGCAGAACTTACAGTCTGGGCTCGATCTCTAATCGACTCAATTGCACTTAAGCCTTGTCTTTTTATGTGTTCTTGTAAGATCTCTTTCATTGGCATAGCACTCTCTTTCACTCTAGACACAAGTTTGTACATCCGCGCAATATCTGCAATAGATACAACAGCCACACATTATGTCAGTGGATTAAATCAAGGCATCCACAAACATTCACAAACAACCGAAACCTCTGACCAACAGCCATGAGGATGCATGTATTTATCTGTACATTCGTGTAGTGCCTTGTAAGAAACTCTCAAAGGCAATTACATCAATCAATCAATCAATCAATCATTTTTATTGATCCAATTCATCGTAACAAAACAAGTGTTGAACATAAACATTCACTATTACAGCCTAGTCAAGACGTGAAGTAACACTTATTGCATAAGTTCAATGCGAAGTCCAGAGCAAAAGGCACCCATAGTGTGTAGTTGCAGATGTTTGACTGCCACCCATTGGCACCCAACACACAAATTGGGGCTAAACCCACCCAGTCCAGAGCTTGTACATCTGTAGAACATCTTGAATAAACATGGTGGCTGCCTCGCAACTTTCTTCCAAAGCTGTCAAATGATTGATTGGGCCTTTCACTGCTGACTTATGAGCTACATAGCATAGCACAACTTATGCAAGACACACACTCCCAGTCCTTGAGTTTTCTAGTTATGTTTAATTACAGTGATTTATCCAATAATACAGCTCTTAAAAGTTCTTGACATACACTACAGACAAGTGAATCTAACAAAGATTGATAACTCACTCTAAACTAATGAACATTCACATTCACTCTCTACTCTCTGTCACCTCTAATTGCCAAATGCTTCCAATGTTCTTGCCACTCTGCATGCATGAGACCCTCCAAAAACACACCAACTTGTCAGCCACATGCAATGCCAGCCATCCGATAATTACACTGGCTATAACTTATGAAGCCACAGCCAGGCTTTAAAATGTCCATAAAAACTCAAAATAACAATGCTATATATTATGCAGTTTCGCCTGTCAATTAATCAAGGACCTGGAGCAAACTGGTTCTCATCTTTTTGCCCATGTCCATAGCATATTGCAGTGCTAAGGTTTTGCTGTTGCACGACCACCTCCCTGAAAGTCTTCCTCTAAACCGGTGCCTTCTACTGATCAGGAACACTACATGCACTATTAGCAACACTTGGGAACTGTCCTATTTTAGAAGTGCTTCTGCAAATGTCTAAGTTGTGCTATATAATGCATGCGTCAGATAAAACCATTGTTAGAATAAGGAGAAAACTTGTAATCTGGATTTTACGACTTGATCAGCTTTGAATTAGAGTCACCATTTCCTAGTTACTGCACAAATTGATGAAAAGAAGAGATACCAGACTGTTCTGCTTCAACATCGCTCATTGTGCCTTATCTTGTCCTGAACTTTGCTCTTCAGTCTTAGCTATACATAATATGTACCGGTACTGTAGCATTTGACTCCATGAACAGCAAACATTTTCAAATTGTCCTAAACTGCACTTATTCTTACAGTAGATTAACCAGAACTTGAAAAGGCCTGAAAGTATTGCACTGCAATAATCAGGACATGTAGAATGAACACATGGATCAATATGGTGCTGCACCATTAAACGGTAGATTGAGCCATAAAACTCATATCTGACACAGATGTACAATTAATTAATTAATCCAACCTCAACCCAAAAGTGTTTCACTATTACACTAGAACACAAACCATCTGTTCTCTCGTCGTTAAGAAGAAGCTGAAACTCGTCATAGAACCTTGGTAGATACTGAGCAATGAGAATCTTTTCACAAATTGTGATCAAAGGAGCCAATGTCGTTTCATGAAGTAACCGCTCAGCACGACTCTTCTCTTCATTCAAACGACTATCCGCCTAAGCACAGCAAACACAATGCCAAAAAACACTTCAGAATACTCTGCTGCCCTGAATAATTTCCAAACACCATAATAAAACAGAAATATCACAGAAATAGAGCAAAATTACCTGTTTCATTGGCTATTCATCTCATTTTAGAGAACTACTTCCATCTAATTTGTATACTCTTTTTACTAACTATATATTATGACCACGCCAAAAAACAACCTTAAAAGTCAGAAGAAATCAAAACCATGCCTGATACTGAAATGAATCGATTGAAATTGCTGAATATAGTATAAACAGTACATTTCTATTACCAATAGCACAAAATTCAAAAAGGTTTAACGAAGTAAGTCTCCCTGTGGTTACTTTTAAGAAATGGAGAGTTAATGTGCACCATAACTATGGGTCGACCTAAGATGTTGTACCTGGGTAACGAAGGTTTATTAATACAGTAAATTGGAGCATATGCAAACACCTTTGAGGCTGTCATCAACAAAATCTCAATCAATAGAACTGATTAATACATATATGTGACACACGGGGGGTCAAAACCCGTCACATTTCGGTTTCTGATCTTTTATTCAGTCAAATTCTACAGCTGACCTGCTTAAAAATACTTTTTACAGAATGAACATATCTTTTTCTAACTGAAGTTATGCTTGTCTGATTCTTTCGTTGGTATAGAGTGAGAAAGTCGAATAAAAGGTTTTCATAATGTTTGTGTCATCAAAGTCATCAGCAAACATTATTTGATTATTATGCAATTTTGCTGGGCAATAAAGGTCTCTATCCTGTATCGAATAAACCAAACAGCATCAAAATCGGTTTACTACTTTTCCAATTACGGCAAATTCATAGGCAACTGCTGAATTGAAGAATATTCCATATTTCTGACCCATCTCGCCCATTTCAGCTTCTAGCTCAATATCTAGGAAGCGACAAGCGACGGGTTTTGAGCCCTGGCATCACATATTTACATGATTAGGTCACCAGGAGACATGTGAAATACGTTTTGTTGAAGAGCATCAATAAACAATAAAAAAAATTAGACAGGAAACTGTAAATAAGGACTTAGGAGTTCAATAGCTAACACATGGAATATAAATATGCAACAAACTCATTTTGATCTATTTCATGCCAGAGGACTTGCTTTCTGAGTGCGTTTCCCAAACAATAACTTAGTGTTTTCTCAGGCAGTCACTTGTATGATCAGATCTGGAAATTTATGTGGCAACTTCTAGGAGCCTCTCAAAGTCCACCTAACTGACCTATGAACTTCTCAAATCCTAGCCTAAACGAACATTCTACATGGATTAGAAGTTCAACTGTTGTTGATTAATGCTTGTGTAGCTTGAGGTCTCTTATACACATGTAGAATTCCAATCCATGGCAGACAGTTTATGCTTAATCAGACACCAATGTGCCTTGTATTGCTGTATTCATCTGTGCTGCTTTGAAGATAATGAGTTACACTGAGCCAAATCTAGTACTCACAGCACATGGTTATGCTTACAACCTGTCAAGACAAACAACGAAGTAACTTGTACTTACTAGAGGCCAAAATACTTACCTTTCCAACATAATGTGTTACAGTATTTTTACTCAGGAACTCGTAGCTCTCTTTTTGAAAGTAATCTTTTGTTTCTTGAAAGAAATGCTTCTCAAAATTCTCTTTGTAGAAGGTCAGAATGCGACCTCGGCTACTCGATGAGTTTTCTACACCAAGTTCAACTAAACAATACAAGAAATAAATTTCCTTATAAATTGCTAGGTTGACAATAGTTTCAATTTCACACATGATACCATAATTCAAATCCTTACTGCTGAAGTGAAATGCAAATGAATTAGCAAATTGTCACTGGATGTAAAGCAATATGCAAATGTTGCTAAATCATTTGCTCATCAATCTCTGCTCTTACTATATTACATTTACAGCAAAAAAACTGAAAGTTCTGTAAATCAAAAGAAATTTTACAGAAGATGTAAATCTCCTATATTAAATTACAGTTCTTGGTATTTCACAGAAACAAGCAGCTTTTTAAATTAAAATGTGAGAGTTAAAGAAAACACAGCGTTGTGAAAATCAGTAAATATTCTAAGAAGAAGATTTGACAAAAATTTTGAAATGCAGATTCAAGAAATTCTTGCTTACCATATGACTGAACAATGCACTGGATGAACTTTGATTCAATCGCTTTTCCATTTCGTTCACATTCAATGAGTCTGAGGAAAGCAGACCTGACATTGGCCTCAAGTGGCTGTAGTGTTTTCTTGTCCATTCCCAGGAAATGATCACGCCAGCTCACTAATGACAGCTGCAAATTTCATAGAGCCATTTGCCATTCAGTTTAAAAGCAAATAATTTGTAAATTCTGACAAGACAGCAACAAAAATAATAAAGCAAACCCGGCAAAAATGCAGTGGTAATGTAGTGCCGCACCAACATAACATAGCATAACATTTTATTGCACTTGAAAACACTACAGCAGCGACCACAATTTGACAGGAAAAGTGCAACAGGAGCCAGATAAAATGCTAAAACGTGACTTGGCCCCTATTTAAAGTTAAACAGGTTTTTGCAACTTAATGATTGTTTTAAAGTGATAGTAATTATATCGTTAGTAATAGTAGCAATAACAGTAACCAAAAGAGTAACAGTAATAATAATAATGATAATAGCAATAATAGTAATACTAACAACCATAATGACAACAATAAGTAATATCCTTAATTAATAATAGTAATAATAATGTCAACAACCATGTAATAATAAGAAAGAAATAATAATAATAGCAATAATAACAACAGTAGAAGTAGTAACCACAAAACTACCATTCAGCAAAAGCTGAAATTTAGATAGCAAGTGTAAAGAAATAATCAGAAGGAAATGCATGAAGCATTTGTTAATCATCAACAATGCCATAATTTGACAGCAATAGCTTAACTTGCTTTTGAAAACCTGAAATCTATGTATTCATTTGTAATAATCCTTATGATTATCTTTTAAGATCAGTCGTTCATCCGTGTTTAGCACCTTTGAGTTGTGGGCTATGATAATTGAATTTTGAATTGAAGCCATTTATTGACTTTATGGTTTTATCTTTCTGATAGTCACTGGGAATATTAATTTCTTCTTTTTGTTGTTATCACATAAATGTGGTGTTGATACACCATATTAATGCGATAATAAAAAATATAAGAAGAAATTAATATTCCCAATGACTAAAGTGAATGATCAAACCAGAAAGTTGTGAAGGACTCAATGCAGAATGGGTTTTTGGAAATTGTAATTGCCAGGTTTCCTTACTGCCCACAAATCTAAGTCACGATGCTAACTTCAAAACAAAATCAGTAAGTAAGGCAGAGCATTGTAATTGTAACTGAACCTTTACATAGCGCCACTTCAAGAGCAAACTCATCGAAGTGCTCACTATGTAATGTTAAATATCACTAAGAACTGGAGTTTCATCATTTAGCAAAAAACTACAAGCATCAGCAGCGGTGAGCCCAAGCACACAGGTGGAGCTCAACCAACAGATTCCCATACACAGCTGATAGATAGCATCATATTCTGAGTCATTGCTTCAAACTGCATCGACAGTTCAAAGCAATGGCAGCCCTTGCAGCACAAGATGACACTGCCCTTGAGCAGTACCTCTTTCATAAAAGACAGCACATGTCCGGCTAATCGTAGAGCCTGTGCCAGTCGCATTGACTGCATGCCAGTCGATAGATTCGAACACCACTAGTAACTAATGGTGAAAGTCACTCAAAAGACCTGCATCAGACCTCTGAGACAAAAAACCTGACTGTAGATGGCATGCACTGTCTGTATATCTTGATTGCACCTTACAAAGGAAGTCCTTTCTAAGCAGTCATGTAGGTAAAGACTACATGTGCACAAAATAAAACAGTAAACTTCGACATCTTAGAAATTACTGAGGAAATTCTACATTTAGACAAAATAATACACCGAAACGATGCAAAAGTCAACTAATGACCCACATGGCCCAGTGACATGTACAAACCAAATAACATGCTTGGTATGGTTGGGTTCAGTTCTAAGGCATGACATTCAGCCTGGATGCACAATGATAAGTTCCATTCAACTCCTATCTTTTTGTCTGTTAGACATTCATGTTAACAGCATCTTTGTTATGTCTTTACAAGGTGTTATACAAATGTTCAGATGCAAACATACATTGGACAATCACTAACCGAATAGATTTCGAAGATTTTCTTGTTTCCGTCCTCCATTTCTCTCCGCACCCAGTGGCGATTGAGGTAAAGAAATATGTTGTGAATAACTTGACTGGAAAATGTAAAATATTTCCAGACATCTGAGTAGAATGCCAGAACACCGTCGTCCCTTCTGTCAGATCCCTCCTGCAAACACAATAAGACATAAAAAACTGAAACTTTTATTATCAAGGAGGAAGGACTATTGACTACAAGGCAAGTTAAAAAGTGCACGAAATAAATACACTGAAACACCGTTAAAACGAGGGGAATAGAAAGCACGCTGTTGTAACTGTGCGTTATGCATGCGTGGCTTCACTGGGAGTATAAAAGCTGCACATCAAGCAAGTAGAACTGCACCTATTGACAAGAACTTGGCACTTTTAGTTGGTCTGGAAAAACAAAATCAATGTGCACCTTTCGCACATTATACAATATCAAATGCACAGCAAGACTTCAGTAATGCATCAGAATGTTCAGTTAGGTTAGGTCTGTCAGAAGACTGGCAAAGCCATACCATAGAAAAATTAACACAGACCTCATACAAATGACGAATACTTTACCCAACCTCTGCACAAATTCAGAGTTCCTGTTCAAAAGCTCTTATATTTATACGTAATGTTTGCTTACAGCAGATGTGCACTGTGATTAGTTCAAAATCATAAACTGTCTGAAGTTAAAGCACATTCACAGCTACCCACTGCATTGCTTTTTCTAATTACAACAAAAGGCTGTACACAACAATCATAATTTTAAAACTAAACAATCAGTTGACTGATCTAGTGTTCAAGCTACAATAGCGTCTGCACTCTGCTGTTTTCACAGACACTGTTTTATTACCAGACAACTTATGACCAAGGGTGTTCAGATTACAGTTATGATTATAATTGTTTATTGTTATTTATTACTTATATTGATGTCTATGGATGTCTGCAGGGATGGGCAGTAATTTAATTGATGTAATTGAAATTATGTAATTTGATTTACAATTGTAATTTGTAATTTGTCGTTGTGGATCAATGTAATTTGTGATTGAATTACATTTTTTCATGTAATTTATAATTTCAAATTACACATGTCTGTAAAATCAAATTACTTTAAAAAGAAAACTAGAACCAGAGAAAACCAGAGCAGTTTTGAAAGAATCTTTTCCTTATCTGATCACCATCCCTATAGTATCTCTGGAATGAATGATAGCAACACTGAACTCTTTGCATGCTTTCACAAACTTGGAGCCATTGTCAGAAATGGTAGCTACAATTTTGTCATGTATCACACCGAGCTCATAATGTATTATATAGATGAGTTGCGCTACTCCATCACACGTGTGTGATCCAACAAAACGTCTGCATGCTAAGGCAACCGAGCGTCGCTCAAATGTAGATGCATCGATCCAGTGACAAGTTAAACTCATATGTAACTTCTATGTTTCATATATCACACATCTGCAGTCATGCAGACAAATCGTTGTTCAGATAATTCTTCTTTGATTGCTCTCATTCGATTCTCTACTCAGTCTACTGCATCACCTATTCGTCTACCAAGTTGAGACCAGTTACGAGTTCTTTAAATTCCGGTTTCTCTGCGAATGACAAAGAATGCATGCCCTTTGTCGCAAAATTTTTAATTAGTGTGTCAACCTTACACTGAGGTACTATTTGCCTCTTTTAAAAGTGTTTTTTGACACTGCTTTGGTTGATAAGGAAAAAGATGCTTTCAAAACTGAATTATTTTGTCACCTTTGATTAAGTTTTTCTTGCAGTATATCATAGATGACAGCAAGGAACTAATGACACTTTATAGCTAGACAACTGTAAAGATATTATTTATACAATTTAATTCTGCACTTCCTTCATCTGCGCTGGTATATTTTGCAAGTATAACTTGCTCAAACAGTTGCTAATTCTTAGAGAAAATTAAATACACAGTTTCAAACAGTGTAATACAAATGAACAGTGGAAATATAGCATGTGTTTCCTGACTGAATTTCTTGATCCCAACTATACATGTAATTTGAAGTAATCGAAATTACGCAATTTGTAATTTCCAGCAAATTACTACAGTAATTTGTAATTCAATTACATTTTCCCAAGTAATTTGTAACTTGTAATTCAATTACATTTTACTGTGTAATTTGCCCATCCCTGGATGTGTGGAAATATTTTAGCTTTTCCAGTTAAGTTATACACAACATATTTCTTTATCTCAATCGCCAATGGGTGCGGAGAAAGGGGAGAACGGAAACACAAAATCCGTTAAATATATTACTTACCCGTATGTCTATTGGTGTTCAGATTTATTGCACAGTCCCATTGTATCTACACAGTGCAGTTGTGCTGAAGAACTGGCCAAGATTTGGGACATAGCATGGTAAATGCAATCAACACGGCCTCCCCCCAGCAGACATGAAATAAACAAATCTGAATGTAACATGAGCAACCAACCTTAGATTTATTGCACAGATACTGCTGCAGAAAGGAGGTGAGATGTCCATACAGTTGCTGGCCCAGAAATTCCGTAGATCTCAGTTCACGCTGTCGATAGTTTTCTGACGTTGTGGTCACAGAGCAACTAGTGCAATACTGGTAAACCAAACTGATCATTTTGTTAAGAAGGCAAGATTAAAGATTTGATTTTAATGAAACAACTGCTCAATATGATTTGTTTTATTAAAAAAAATCAATATTAATGCTGCAGGAACAAAGTGCGAGGCACTGCAACAAGTAGAGTTTCATGAACCATTCCACATTCAAACGTACGTGGAATTTCTCCCCACAATATAGCTCTAACAGAGAAGGCAAGTCTTAAGACCTTTTTATTTAATACAGTCGACACTGCTTTTAAGTGCTGCCTTGAGACTGCCATGAACCTATGCACTAAACCCAGGGGTGGCCAACCTTATTTGGCCTACGGGCTACTATAATTGTTGGTAAGCATGCGGCGGACCACAAGTGTTTGTCCTCACAGCCTCGAAAGAAATACAAATGTTTATTTCATATTTTTAACAGCAGTATAAAAACAGGTATGACTATACTAGATCACTAGAACTTAAAACATAATTTTTTTAGTATTTTAGACATGTGATATCAACATACCCAGAGTTGTCTCTCATTTAAATGCCCTATATTAAAATGGGACCAGTCAGCTTCTATGCATGTAACCAAATTATGCACGTATCCATTATGCACTTCAGTGGCATTGACTGTATTGACTAACAATCTCCTTATTGCATGATGTGAATATCCAACGCTTTAACATTGAATGGCAGTGAAAATGAACGTTCATAATTTTCATATACCTAATGAATGGGACTTGAATCCAGTAGTTAGAAGGGCGACATGGTGGCAAAATGTTAACATGTTTGCCTGCTGCCAGTGTGCTTGAGGTTTGAATCCTGGTGTATCACGACAACATAATGATTTGTTGTCAAGCCATATATCTCTAAAGAAACGTTTTCTGGTTGTAGGACTTTTGTTATTTGCACCATGCACCAAAAAGAAGATGGGTCGCTAAAGCTAGCATCAAAAGGCAACCAAGGGCATTTTGGCAACTTTCATTTGTCTTATCCCAGTGTAGCAATGCCTTATTTTAACTACAAGTAATTAGTGGTAATTAATGGTATAGCTATACTTAATTGATCAGCATCTGAAGACCAGTACAATAGGGTATAAAAAAAGATCAAGTTGGGGATAACTACCGTGGTTCCAGATTATGGCCTGACCATAATAACTATACAATGGGGCAAGAATTGAAAATTAAGTAACTGGACATGCGATCAATATCTATCTCCAATGTAATGTCATTGTGAGAGATCGTTACACCCAGCATGAAGTTAGGTGGCCAGTCCTCTCCCATACTGTATGAACTTCCCACTGACAGTTGTATGGTAAATGTACTCATTGATGATTTATTACCATTGTTGTAGTTGCTTGTAACACCTCCTTGGGTCAGGGTTTACTTCCAGCTTCTCATACAAGAACGAGCTGTGGTTTCCCTCTCTCAAGCGCCAGGGACTTGACCCAATGACATCTCTAACCTATCTCCAACCCCTTCTTCCTCTCTAAGCTTCTTGAAAGATGTGCGTCCTGTCAGCTTGGTGACTATCTTGATGCTGATTCTCTTATAAATCCTTTCCAATCCGGATTTAGGAAGTGCCACTCTACTGAGTCTCTTATCACCTGTAGGTCTTTTGGTCAAAAGTCTTTTGGGAGCTCTTGACCATGGACAGGTATACAGTATACACTTCTTGCCCTCTATGATGTAAAGCACTGCTTGTGATCCTGTGCATCACTCTATCCTTTTGGAACATCCGGAGAAATCTTTTGGAATTAACAACATGATCGTTCTTTGGTTTCAGTCCTTCATCTCGGACAGATCCCACTCTCTTGTATTCGGGCCTACATGCTCCACATGGTCCCCTATTGCTGCCCGTCTTATTGGAGTTGTCTCCCAGGTTTGGCCATATTGCTTCCTTTATGTGAGGTACTTTGCACTGGCTTCCCATCCAGCAGCATATTCACTTTAAGATCTTAATCCTTATGTACAATTGTCTGGTTGACTCTCCTATATCATACCTTAGGGACTTCTGCATTTCAGTCTCCTTGGTCCCAGGTCATTGCAACCTTTGGTCGGCTGCCCGTGAACTGCTGACTGTCCCTTGTAAGCATACTGCCACAGATCAGTCCAGACTCCCGAAGTTTTGCCTAAGTTGGGCCCACCAGCTGAATCACATTCTCAAGAGCTGCAGCTCGAGCACCTCGGTTTGTCCCTTCCACAGTTTCGCAAGTGCCTGAAATCTGTATTATTTGACGGTGATTTCACTGGTTTGGGTCAGCAGCGCCACTGATGAGTTTTTTCTTAAAGCAGCGCCTTATAAATATCAGATTACATTTACAATTTTCTAGCAGAATTCACTGAAGGGTGCTACTCAAATAAAAATCTCAAAATATCTTTCTGTCCTGGAGGAATTTCTACTCCTGAACACTGAATGACATTCAACACAACAAAACATAATTTGATTGCAACAACAGACCACCAAGGCTAATCTAGTTTTTGAAAGTAGCAAAGCTTTTATATAGCACCAATACAGGACATTTTACTGGGAAGTACACACTGATAAAAAAGACTCTTTTCTGCATCAGAGCAGTCAAGTCATATTCTAAGGATACTTGTATAGATCAAGATATCTCTTCTTGGTCATTGACTTGTGCTGTAACACATCCACTATACCACTCTGCAGATTATTCCAAGCATCGTCCAGGACAATACTATTTCGTCCTGCATGTTGCTGCAGCAGAGACTGAGGTTCTCGTGATGACATTGCTCTAAAACAAACGTGCATTCAGTTTGATCCAATTGCACCTATCATACTTGAATCATGAATTTCACAAGTGGCAATAAAAATAAAGGTTTACAATATATTTATTACAAATTTATATCCATTAGTTTAAAGCAAAAGAATATAATTGTGAGGTGCTCTATCAATACCAGGCGCATGTTGCAAAATACAATTTCTAGAAAATGGACAAAAATGATCTGCAGGATCAAAATTGTGTGTTTTGAGTTTGAATCAAATTCGTGCAGCATCATTACATTATTACTTTATCAAAGAAATTTATTTCTTTGGATGAAAAGTTTGTATTTTAATCTGCTAAATTCACATTATTGTAGAAGATCCTGAAAAAACAAATAAAAACAACCATTTTTAATGCAAATATATTGCCTTCTACTGTTGCCATCTAGCGAATGGACATGTATAGCTTGTTTTACATGTATAGAAAACTCTAAATGTAAAATTTTTAGATTTATTAATGTTATGACCTTATTTTTTAAAAACCAAGCAGTCATTGCAGGAATTCCAACACTAGCTTTACTATGCTTTCTAGTGCATACAACGATTGCAATTTCAGTATTCTCATGATATAACACTTCAAATTAGCATATCTCAGGTTCAACGGAAGATATCTTAATCACTTTTGCATTGTTAGAAACATGATTGCACGTTCTTAAAATAAAATGAAAGAATCTCATTTTCAGAAAATGTGACTTGCTTGGTTTTGATGGAGCACCTCACAATTATGAAAGTAGGGTGATTCTAAATGATTGAAAATTAATTCAATCTTATGTGATAAAGAAACAGACATTTTATATGATCAACTCATCTCACCAATTTAGTTAACCAGGCCAGTACAATGTGAGTGGCTTGTCAATATTCTCAAGTAGGCTACAAGTTGCTTTGTATTTAACATCTAATAACAGTGGACATTTAATGACAACCTACAATGGGCCACAGCCCCAAAGTGGGCTACGGCTTCTCCCTCCCATACAAATTACGATTTTTGAAAAGCTTGTTTGTAATAAGGGTAAAACATCCTTGTATCATCCCCAATTTTTCTACCATTATAACATATCATTTCAGCGTCACAAATTAAAAATACACACGTACCTTTACTGATAAAACCATAGTTTAGGTTGGTAAATTCATTAAGCAAAGTTTAGGCTGATAAATTATTTTAATCTTGGAAACACATAGTTGGTGATTTGAAATTAAAGCTGGATTGATGAAAAGAATTGTCTGCTTAAACAGAAGTTGGATTGATGAAATACAATGAATGTAACCTGATGCGGTTTGACATCGGGAAGATCTATTAAAACGAATATACAATACAATACAATACCATCTTTTCAATGCCGTACTATATGTTGGTAAGAAGGCGTCCAATGTCCATGAAAACTGTCATCAATCCAGCTCCCATTTAAGCAATTATTCTCATCAATCCAGCTCCCATTTAGGCATTTATTTTCATCAATCCAGCTTCCACTTACGCAAATAATTCTTTCACCAATCGAACTTCTAGTTCAGCAAGAATTCTTTCATCAATCCGGTTTCTAGTATTTCCACAACAATTCTAGGAGCAATCCAGCTTCCATTTACGAAAGAACTTTTTCATCAATTCAAATTCAATTACGTGTTTCTGTGATAAAAATAATTTACCAACCTAAAGTACGGGATTGAAAAGATGGCCTTAATTTACCACCCTAAACTACGGTGTAGGCCTACCCCTTTACTTACTGAGTATACCAGTAGTTTTATAATGCGCTAAAAATAACGACACTAGCCCACCAGCAACACTTCACGGCAAGCTTATAGAATCGGGGACCTAAAATATATTCCGTAAATTTACGCAACTTTACGCCAGGATTCGTCTTATACACGACATATTTAGGCATGTTGCCATTGGACGCAAGAAAAGCTTAGAAAACGGGCGCGATGCGCTCTGATTTACCGATTTAAATGAAACATGGAATATACATTACCGCGACCAACCTTTGCGCTGTGACGTAGCAAATGAATATTGACGGATTGTAGCTGGGAGACTGTTCCATTACGCCATTTCTTGAGTTTCATTCAAAAACATGACTAACATAACCCTAACAGTAACACTGACCCTAAACGACCCTCACGACGCGTAACGACACATAGGCTAACCTAACCGACATGGATTCTGAAACTTTAGGTAAAGTAAAACTTTACGTCGTGAGGGTCGGTTAGGGTCAGGGTTAGGGTTAGTGTTGTCATATTTTACGTGAAATTAAACTTTACGTCGTGAGGGTCGGTTAGGGTCAGGGTTACGGTTAGTGTCGTCATTAGAAGACGGATAAACGCTACGACATAATGCGTCTTATGAAACAGTTACCTCTACAAATTTATAGTCTGCACTCATTTTAGGCCATAGCCCTCGTCAATTTTACGTCATAGCCCGCCTTTATTTTAGGTCAATCAATCTCCGAGCTCGACCGTTTTCTTGCAGCCAATGGCAACATCCGTAAAAAAGCTGCGTGCGGCCAATGGAACATGCCTTGATATGCTGCGTATAACACGAAACGTTGCGGTATATCGAAAAATTTAGGTCCCCGATTCTATAAGCTTGCCCACTTCGCATACTCAGATGTGACACCCTGAAGCCCATACCCAGAATATGGGAAAAATGTCGACGCCGACATAGCGGAAGCTGAAACGACAGTTCGAACCAGTAGAGCACTTTTCCTGTCGTATCTTCATGAATTTGAGATCCGCAATTTGAACTTAATTTCTTACGCTGAAACGATATGCTATAATGGTCGAATAATTGGGGACGCAAACCTGACGTTTGACCGTAAAATGTCGTCCACCTATCATGCAATAAGAAAAGTGTAGCACCTCGATATTATACAGCTTCAAAAAAGGCAATCGCCTATATAATCTAGTAACGCAAGACTTCATTTACTGACTGCAATGAAACTAACCAGCAGAATATAGCTTGTCAAGGCACAATTACATGAAACAAGAAGGTTTAATTTGCAACAACATCCATATAACCAACAAACTCTGTTAAAAGCGAAACCGGATATCTGCCAACGACCTGCAGTACTTCCAAGGACCTATAATCACAGGACTGGAACTCCTATTTCAATGTCGTGTAACTAGTTTGTGGGTAAAGATCGAGCATCTAACAATATCGCGTCTTGTTCACATAAAATATGCATTCAGTCAATTATTTTATTAAGAAAATTGACGAACAATTAAGTTTGCGAAGTAAAAACTTGACTGTGGAGATTTAAAACATCGCAGAGATTTAAAATTGAAGAGGCGCGACATCTTTAGGCAAAACTACAACCGGATAAAAAAATTCAACCAGTTTCCATTCCTCTAAATATTTATTCCTTGGATGGTTACTGCCACCGTCGTTGACTGCCACTGAGGTACCTCATTGGTTACTTTCATTGAGGTATAATTATTGTAGGCTCTGGAGGTACCATAAGATGTCTATGGAAGGTATATGCTTCCAGCGAACATTTACAAAGACGAATGAAAATTCGTGACAAATGTGATATATGTGGCGCAGAACCGGAAGTTTGGCGACACCTGTGATTAAGGAACTAAATGCCTTGTTACCCGTAACAGTTCTTCTATAACCTCGTTGCTTGTTACAGTTATTACACTGGTTAGGGCCAAAGATTTTAACAGGGAGGAAGATGGCCTACTGAAAGAAAATTGGCTTGCGCAGTGCGAATGACGGCGCGTGATGCATTCTGGTCGGTCCAGGGCCAAACAAGCGAAAGTTCCTATTGGCTTGCGTAGCGCGCATGACGGCGCGTGATGCATTCTGGTCGGTCCATGGCCAAACAAGCGAAAGTTCCTATCTCTGGAATGCTAAAATTCATCTGTTAAAAGTCGTCTTATAGGAAAAGTTTAGGACAATTTAGCATTTTTGGCCCAGTAGAAAGTTAGGCAGCATGCCGCACTGTTGTGCAGCCTTTAATTATAGGATTTCGATGTTACGATACTTTTAACTGATGGATTTTAGTATTGCAAAGCTAATAATGTTCGCTTGTTTGGCCCTGGTCAGACCAGAATGCATCACGCGCCCTCATTCGCAGTTGCGTTATCAGTGGTTCATCTTCCTCCCTGTTAAAATCTTTGGTTAGGGCCGTCCATAAATGACGTCACGCACCTAGGGGGAGGGGGCTCGGAAATTTGTGACGATGTGTGACATGGGGTGGGGTTGGAGAAATGTGACGTCACATCAGGTCTATGTAATTAAATTTAACAAATAACACAATTTAATTTTAATAATAACAGCACTAATTTTGAGTATTAAATTTTCACTATTTTTTGATTATTTTAATGTATAGGCTATGGGCACCATTATTCAATAATTATTAATAATTTTCTAATTATTTCATTATTTGGTCACCGTTAGCTTTTAAAATATGCATTTGTTCCCTATTTGTTCCATGAAGGAGCATTTTGCTTCGCCATGGAAATTTGGTTTTAGGGGTCAGAGCTTTGTGACGTCATTTTTCAAGGGCCCAGGAGGTGTTACTTTTTGTGACGAAGTGTGACGAGGGGCAGAGGGGTTCAAAATCGACCGAAATTGCGTGACGTCATTTATGGACGGCCCCTTAGACCGTTAGAGAGTGGTTGCGTCCATCGACGTAACATGGTTGCGTGACTTGCGTCTCATGCAGTCATACTCCTCTGTGTAAGAGAGCGTTCGGAACGCGGTTTGCTTCCGTATGCTGGCTTATTTCAGAGATTTATAGACCTATGTGAAACCAAACACGAAATCCGAGGCCCCCTCCCCTTTGCTAGCCGATGTCGCAAAAAACCATTATAGTAGCTTGAGGTTAAGTCTCAACTAGCCTAGGTAAGCAGCAAAAGCAATTTGCCAAGTGCCTAACATATCCTCCGGCCACCACCAGAAACGAATGTAGACTACAAGACCGACATCTTCAGCAACACAAGAAATGAATGTAGGCTATCCTAAATTATTTATTTAATAAGCGATGAGGTTAATATGTATACTCTTCTTCTCTTCTATTTTCTTATTCTAGCATGAAACCACAACATTACTACAGAAAAGTATTCAAAGTCCGACAGACTTCGATGTAGGCTACTAAGGTTATTGTGGCCATTTATTTTCCTGCCTTCCAGCCGAGGTATTTTTCAACAAGGGCCCAGAAGCGCTATTGCTAGAAGTTAAACGACATATTAAGTTACTTTATTTTATATTCGTTTATTATTACTGAGTGGGGGGGGGGAAGCGATAGATGAATGGTAACATTAAGTTGGTATTAAGCGGGTTCGATACTCGCTACCCTCCTATGGTCGACGCAGCCTGTCATTCGCTAGGTGTCGTTGGTAAAATGAGCAGTAGGACGTGATAGGAGCCTTGCATTGCTGCCATAGTTAAATTCGCTTCCTGTAATAACTTGTAGGCCTAGTCAATGTTCATTCATGCTATGACTTTGTAATCATACTGCGTTGGCCCTACTTGAGTACAAACTATCACCGAAGGACAATAGAAATTTTATATCACGACTTCAGATCTGTACAAAAACATTTAGGCTATTGACAATAATTGAAAACACCTGGGCGGGTTTGACTGTTTGACCCTCAATTGGCTTGTCGACCTAGAACTAACCGAACTCTATCATATGATTATCTGTTTCAGTTTGCGGTTTTGTCAACCTGAATTTCTATTAAACGAATATTTGATG
The DNA here is from genome assembly GCA_020284085.1 of Aporrectodea caliginosa. Lineage (NCBI taxonomy): Eukaryota > Metazoa > Annelida > Clitellata > Crassiclitellata > Lumbricidae > Aporrectodea > Aporrectodea caliginosa. The sequence continues at coordinate 694,603 of JACEVL010000468.1, forward strand.
ATGATACTTGTTAGTTTGAATTAATTAAAGAAGAATATGATATTATTATTACCTTTGGACTGCGCAATTGAAGGACAACATAGTCAAAATGCGGTTTGCAATTGGATTTACAATAAAGATTATTCTATTCTATTCTATACATGCATATATACATACAAACTTACTTGCTTACTTACTTACTAATAAATAATCTTCTCCCGTTAGCGCATTGGATAACATCTGGCACAGAGAGCGAGAGGTACCGAGTTCGAGCCCCCGTTGGGCGGATATGCTTTGTAGGCTGCTATTAGCGCCGTGTATTGCAGGCTGTCTGTTCTGTTAGTGGTTAAGATTTAAATTGCATAACATGTACATGTACAGCGCAGTGCGTTTGTCAGGCGCTTAATAAAGAAAAGATTATTATTATTATTATTATTATTATTATTATTATTATTATTATTATTATTATTATTATTATTATTAATATTATTATTATTATTATTATTATTATTATTACAAATTCGTCATTTTTGCCTTCTCATGACAACGCTTTCTTATTAAGCGATGACGCCATCATTGGGCCTTTTGTCTTACGTCATCTTTCGATAGACGTTGCCATGGAAAGAACTTCGAAGACAGTTTAAGACATCGTCTAAGCCAAACATTTTAATAAGTGAAAATCTTTGGTCTACGCTCTAAAATCTTTGATTCTTTGAATCGACAAGAATTTCAAGACGGTCGACGTTTTAACTTTTAAGCAACCGCAATCAGCAAGAAAACAGCACAACGAACAGACTATGCGACCACAGAAGCGAAGATTCGAGTAAGAAATTTCTTCTTTTCTTTGCATTAATTAAGAAATAGATTATTCGTCGTACCACTAAGCTGTTCGAAGGTTCATTTGAAGTATATTAATCATTAAAATTAATGGACAAGTGACATCAGAACACGGTTAAAATTTAGTTTAGCCTAGATCTAATAAAAGTAAAGAACAGCGATAGATGGTAGCATTGCAGCCAAACAATTGAGGTACGGATTGAAATGTTTGGTGGTAAATTTGATGGAATTTCCATCATGGGCGCTCACACAGAACTATTTCATTCACTCTACAGATCATTATCAGATTTGTCTCGTTCATGTTAATTTTCTGTGGCATTTTCGGGCCCCCAAAGTTGCGGGCCCTGTGCGACCGCACGGTTCGCCACCCCACTGCTTATGGTAGCTAAACAATTCAGGTACGGATTGAATTGTATGGTGGTAAATTTGATGGAATTTCCATCATGGGCGCTCACACAGAACTATTTCATTGACTCTACAGATCATTATCAGATTTGTCTCGTTCATGTTAATTTTCTGTGGCATTTTCGGGCCCCCAAAGTTGCGGGCCCTGTGCGACCGCACGGTTCGCCACCCCACTGCTTATGGTAGCTAAACAATTCAGGTACGGATTGAATTGTATGGTGGTAAATTTGATGGAATTTCCATCATGGGCGCTCACACAGAACTATTTCATTAACTCTACAGATCATTATCAGATTTGTCTCGTTCATGTCAATTTGCTGTGACTTTTCGGGCCCCCCAAAGTTGCGGACCCTGTGCGACCGCACGGTTCGCCACCCCAGTGACCCCACTGCTTAGTATCTGCGTCACTGATACCCTGGCTCTCGAAGAAGTAGGCTACCCTAAAGAAATGCACTGCTGTTATGATTATCAACGGTTGCTACGTTAGAAGAAGAAGCAGAGCAGAAGCAAAGTAAGCCATGGATATGAAGAGAAGCGAATTCATTTTCTTAGCCTCAGAATATGAGGGCTTAGGTAGGTGTATTGTATTGTATTTGTTAATAATTATATAGCGCCGCTCACAGCATTGGCCATTCAGTAGCGCTCCAAGTGCGAGGACCCCTAGAGGTTTCGAGGAGGAAGGAAGCTGTAGGAAGAATCCCAGAAAGAACGCTAGTACGTAGAGAGAAGGGAAGGGCATTCCATAGGGATGGTGCAATAGTGGCAACAGATCTAGTTTGGGCCATAGTGGTCCTAACTTGTGATACAAAACGACTATGTCTGACCAAGGAGCGGATAGGTCGATGAGAAACTGAAGAGAGAGGGGAGCGAATGCGACCCCTAAGATATTTAGGAGCAATACCCAATATGCCATATGGACTTCAGGACTAGGACAAGAACTTTGAACTGAATTCGAGATGTGAGAGGAAGCCAGTGCAATTGATTGATCATAAACGAGGAGATATGGGAGAATTTAGGAAGGCGAGCAATCAATCTGGCAGCAGCATTTAGAGAAGCGAATTCATTTTCTTAGCCTCAAACAATGAGGGCCTAGGTAGGTGTAGGGGCCCGGGCGCCATGGAACCAAAGGCGCTGATGCTCTCACAAGTTTTGTTCTGTGACCCCGAGGCCGAAGCAACTTTTTGGAAATCAGTGCCGGCGCTATGGTACTTGAGGGCCCCCAAGCCTTACTTGAGGCCCCCAATTATTCCAATAACTACGAAAAATACATTGCAAACGAGAACAAACGAGAGTCAAGTCTATTTAACCAAGCTCTTTCACCGACCATAGAAACAGCTAAGTCAGTATCTAGAAGGCAATGATATCTAAGTCAACAAAGTAGGCCTAAGTACAATACATCGCATCGATACTCGAGCAGTAGGAAAACTTTTTCCGGCTCGCCTTCTTTGCCACGAATTGTTCCAATAGCTCGTCATAGATCAGCTCTCGGGCAGTTGCATTTTCAATTGAAATCATTGCCAGCGATGATAGCCTGCTGCTGAGCATGGTGGAACGATTAAATGTTTTAATTGGCTTCAGTGTGCTGAAACTGCGCACAGCACTACCCATTGTCTCTGGCGTGGTCAGAAGAATCCTCAGAGCAATTGAAAGATTTGGGTAAAGGTCTGATTGCATCCAAAAATGACTGCAACAAAACATGAAAGCTCCATTAGAAGTTCATTTGTTTCTATGTCTCCCATCTTCTCGTAGAAGTAAACACAATGCTTTTACAGCTGAAACGTGTCGAAACGACAGAGAAACCCAACAATGGTGTTCCAATCTGAATCCTTGATCTGCTGGAACCGTGACTGAACTGACCATCGGCGTATATTGGGTGGACACAGCATAGCACAGCTAAAGTTGTGCTGTAAAGTGATGCTTCCGCGTATACTGAACGTTCTGCCAAACATGACGTCAGACAGAGCTCATTCACATAATAGGTTCTGTGTCCATCCAATCAAAGAACTCATACAAATAACGCATCCAATAAACGTCGATGATGTGACGACATGTTTGACAAACGGCTAGGCTTCAGTTTGAATCTCTTATGCTGTGTCGACCCAATAGCCTATACGTCGATGGAACTGACACCTGCGACTGATCCAGAAGTTTGTAGAAAAATCTGCTTTAAATCGTTCTTCGGGTGTAAATTTATCCTTTTCGTCTGCACATTCGTAGTCAAAATGGGCTTTTCTACCTCGGTGTCTCGTTTCAGGGAAAGTGGTGTTCGTCTCCATAATTTTCTGCAGTTTCCTGTGCACTTGTAATAGCAGATTCAAATCCGGTTTCACGATATCTCTGTAGGAAGTCTTCATTGGTCTGTAGTTCACGTTCCAGTGTATAAATTGAAAACTCTTGCGACTGCATCATTTTACTCGTCTTATTGGTTTTGAACAAGACATCATACCAGACCACAACCAGTGGCGGTTTTACCGGGGGGGGCTAGGGGGCTGTAGCCCCCCAGATGGAAAGTTAGCCCCCCTAGTTTTTCTCAGCCCCCTATGCACACTTTAGCCCCCCCAGACTCTGACTGGAGCAGCAGTGCAGAGTCTGGGGGGCTAAAGACTGCACGTCTGCTCCAGTCAGAGTGCTCAGATGATCAGATCCAAGCACATGTCTATTAGGGGTCTGCGGGTATACCCGTACCCGCGGGTTTACCCGTACCCGACCCGTACCCGCGGGTCGGGTACGGATCGGGTAGACATTTTACGGGTCGGGTCGGGTACGGGTAGGAGCATTACGGGTACGGGTATACCCGGTTTTACCCGTGCCCAAGTGAAATTTTTGGGTTACATGTAATAGTGAGTCTTGCACCTTCAAAGACTTACTATAACTGGCGGTATTCTGTCTAAGTACCATTATCCTGCTGTTGGCCTATATCCGTGTGCCTTAGTAAGCTTGACATTCATTTATAGAGGCTCAATTTACATCTACAAAATGACTTGTTTCCATTAACACAATCACATCATAGAGTTTTTATATATGCTACATCTAAGTTTCAGTCCTGTCAACCGGGATCAGAGTTCGCTGACGCCTAGCCTGGCAGTCCAGCATCCGTGTTTCTTTAAAGCAGGTTGATGGCATTGATGCAGTTACGGTAGTTGAGGCTAGACATAGTTGAATCACAAAGTCTTTCATTCATTTATCTCTGAGAAAAACTTAAATTATTCAATTAGCGGTATTTATGGCAAACTGCCGTGTTATGGTTGGCTGCATAAAAGTCATCGTGTGAATGCCTATTAATTAAGTGGCGGGTACAGTACGGGTACGGGTATACCCGCGGGTACGGGTCGGGTTGGGTAGTAATTTTGAGTACGGGTCGGGTACGGGTACGGGTTACGGTCCTGTTTTACGGGTACGGGTCGGGTAGCAAAAATGCTGTACCCGCAGACCTCTAATGTCTATCTATACACTAATTGCTTCCCTGTTACTACAGAAGGGCTGGAGTGTTCAAGAAAAGACTGAAGAACAGATTACAGCCCGAGCAGCCGAGATTAGGCCAGCCGAAAGCACTCTATGACCCTGCAGTGGGCCTGCATGCTGGGGTGACATCAGCTTTAGGAGCAGGGATAGAAGCAGGGCAACAGCAACACCAAGAGGGGGATAGCCAGACAATGGCAGGCAGAATTAAGGCCTCGGCGTACTATAGTGTATGTATACTGTAGGTGTGTGTATATGACTATTTGTGTATATGGAGCAGTGTGTACTAGAATACGTTTGGACACGCACATAGGTCTACACAAATTAATGGATAAATTCATTGTGAGAAGTAAAAAAAAGCTGATGAGCTACACGATGAACGTTCTACGGCATTGATAACGCTATGACAGGTATGTAAAACGAGTACACATGGGATGGAATCATTCATGGGAGAACTTGCCCCAGTTTGGCAGCAATATATATATAGGCTATACCCGCAAATACTGAGGGCGGGGATAGATTTTCTAACCCGCAAATGCAATTCACGTGCATGCTTTGTAGTGAGGGATACAGTCTTCTCTCCACAATAAATTCAATTTTAATTTTAACAGTCAAACTGGTGCATTTTTTGACAATTATGAGATACAATGAATATCCATGCCGTCTTCAGCTGTCGACGGGAATCCGTTGGTTGGTTCATCGTGTGTGCGTGGGCCCGCCACTGGTAACTTTCAGCTTACCATGCATTGTTTTGCTAACTGATGCAATAATATATTCATCGTAATGACATTTAACATTATAATATTATAGGCTATAGCTCTGAGTAGATATCTTGAAGTGGCGCTATATAAGACATGATTTTCAGACAGACTGGATTGCGGAATATGTTTTACAATTTCTGATGACTATGCCCTATGCTTTTTCTGATTTAATCACATTTACCAGGCTAACATTAACAAATCCTGTATCTCCAGCCAGTTCCGAAAGAAGCTTTTCAACCCTGAATAGAGTTAAAACTTGTCTCAGATGAAACGTGTCAAAGCAGAGATTGAATCACCTTTGCATGCTTATAGTAAATAAATTTAGAGGGAACTTGGCCTTTCACTTAGTCTTTCACTTCTTCAAGACACATCAGCAGTAACTGTTGTTGATAAATTTGCAACCATAAAAATGGGCATCTTAATTTGTTGCTGAAACTTAAAATATCTGGGTTTAATCTTGCTAAAACTTTGCATAGAGGTAGAATAAAAAGGATCTAGTCGATACAAAAATGTACTACACAGATGAAGTTTTTTCCATCAGCTTTTCTTTTTTCATACTGACATAACCGTAACTTTAGAGATTTTTCGGTTTATCACAACGTCGGCCAGACAATATTAATTTTCAGTTCAGTAGGTTGCTGAAACGGGTAAATGGGGTCAGCACGCTCAGCAGTATGAACACGTACATTAGCCTAATGAGAAGGGGCTAATTAGTTTTTAGCCCCCCCAGTCCAAAAACTCTAGAACCGCCACTGACCACAACGCAGATGATAAACGATGAGAAAGCTATATTATAATTTACTAATGAACTCGCTTCAGAAGCAGGGCCAGATTTAAGCATGGGCTACATGGGCGCCAGCCCAGGGGCCACAACCAATTAGGGGCCCAAAAGTTTATTGTGTTTTTACACTGCATGTTTCATCTGTCTAGGGAAGAGATTCTAAGAGTGACTACTAAATCTGAGTGGTGAGCATCTTAATGACCACTGTACTAAATAATTATAATTTTGAGGTATACATAATACATGGGGTTGTCCCTGTTGAAAACTCCGCAGCAAAAAAGGCAAATCGGTTACACAAAAGGGCCACACCATATTGGGTGATCATGGGCCCCAGCACCCTAAATCCGATGCTCCATCATTTTTTATAATCTGGTGCATGGGTTTCAGAAACAGTCACATATAATTATAACGACCAGCCAAATTTGTAGACCCCTTACAAACTTGAGCCTCCATCCAACCGGGCGGTTGGGGGCCCTAACGCCGGTGCTTTTGGAAATAATAATACTATAAAAAATTATACACTACAGTGATATATATACTCTGAGGTATCGGATATAATTGTATATGACCATAATAAGAAGTCATTGGCATGGTGTAAACGCAATTATACCAGTGCATGGTGTAAAACCCAGTAAGACCACAATAAAAGATCATTGGCATGGTCTAAATTCCAGTAAGACCAGTGCATACTCAAGGATCATTGGCATAGTGTAAAACCCAGTAAGACCAGAATCAAAGATCACTGGCATGGTCTCAATTCCAGTAAGACCAGTGCATATAAAAGAATCATTGGCATGGTTTAAAACCCAGTAAGACCAGAATTAAAGATGACTTGCACTCAATTCCAGTAAGACCAGTGCATACTCAAGGATCATTGGCATAGTGTAAACCCCAGTAAGACCAGAATGAAAGATCACTGGCATGGTCTCAATTCCAGTAAGACCAGTGCATACAAAAGGCATGGTGTAAAACCCAGTAAGACAAGAATGAAAGATCACTGGCATGGCCTCAATTTCAGAAAGACCAGTGCATACACAAGCATAATGGGCATGGTGTAAACCCAGTAAGCCCAGAATAAAAGATCACTGGCATGGTCTCAATTCTAGTAAGACCAGTGCATACTCAAGGATCAATGGCATGGTGTAAAACCCAGTAAGACCAGAATAAAAGATCACCGGCATGGTCTAAATTCCAATAAGACCAGTGCAACCTCAAGGATCATTGGCATGGTGTAATACCCAGTAAGACCAGAGTCAAAGATCACTGGCATTTTCTCAATTCCAGTAAGACAAGTGCATGCACAAGTATCATTGGCATGTTGTAAAACCCAGTAAGACCAAAATAAAAGATCACTGGCATGGTCTCAATTCCAGTCAGACCAGTACATACCGAACAATAATTGGCATGGTGTAAAACCCAGTAAGACCAGAATCAAAGATCACTGGCCTGGTCTCAATTCCAGTACGACCAGTGCATACACAAGAACCATTTGCATGGTGTAAAACTCAGTAAGACCAGAATAAAAGATCACTGGCATTTTCTCAATTCCAGTAAGACAAGTGCATACTCAAGGATCATTGGCATGGTATAAAACCCAGTAAGACCAGAATAAAAGATCAATGGCATGGTCTCAATTCCAGTAACACCAGTGCATGTACAAGGATCATTGGCATGGTGTAAAACCCAGTAAGACCAGAATCGAAGATCACTGGCATGGTCTAAATTCCAATAAGACCAGTGCATACTCAATAATCTTGGCATGGTGTAATACCCAGTAAGACCACAATCAAAGATCACTGGCATGGTCTCAATTCCAGTAAGGCCAGTGCATGCACAAGGATCACTGGCATGGTGTAAAACCCAGTAAGACCAGAATGAAAGATCACTGGCATGGACTCAGTTCCAGTAAGACCAGTGCATACTCAAGGATCACTGGCATGGTGTAAAATCCAGTAAGACCAGAATAAAAGATCACTGGCATGGTCTAAATTCCAATAAGACCAGTGCATACTCAAGGATCTTGGCATGGTGTAATACCCAGTAAGACCACAATCAAAGATCACTGGCATGGTCTCAATTCCAGTAAGGCCAGTGCAAGCACAAGGATCATTGGCATGGTGTAAACCCAGTAAGACCAGAATCAAAGATGACTGGCATGGTCTCGTTTCCAGTAAGACCAGTGCATACACAAGAACTATTTGCATGGTGTAAAACCCAGTAAGCCCAGAATAAAAGATCACTGGCATTTTCTCAATTCCAGTAAGACCAGTGCATGCACAATGATCTTTGGCATGGTGTAAAACCCAGTAAGACCAGAATAAAAGATCACTGGCATTTTCTCAATTCCAGTAAGACCAGTGCATGCACAATGATCTTTGGCATGGTGTAAAACCCAGTAAGCCCAGAATAAAAGATCACTGGCATTTTCTCAATTCCAGTAAGACCAGTGCATGCACAATGATCTTTGGCATGGTGTAAAACCCAGTAAGACCAGAATAAAAGATCACCGGCATGGTCTAAATTCCAATAAGACCAGTGCAACCTCAAGGATCATTGGCATGGTGTAATACCCAGTAAGACCAGAATAAAAGATCACTGGCATGGTCTCAATTCCAGTCAGACCAGTGCATACAGAAGCATAATTGGCATGGTGTAATACCCAGTAAGACCAGAATCAAAGATAACTGGCCTGGTCTCAATTCCAGTCAGACCAGTGCATACAGAAGCATAATTGGCATGGTGTAAAACCCAGTAAGACCAGAATGAAAGATCACTGGCATGGTCTCAATTCCAGTAAGACCATCAAGACCAGTGCATGTACAAGGATCATTGGCATGGTGTAAAACCCAGTAAGACCAGAATGAAAGATCACTGGCATGGTCTCAATTCCAGTCAGACCAGTACATACCGAACAATAATTGGCATGGTGTAAAACCCAGTAAGACCAGAATCAAAGATCACTGGCCTGGTCTCAATTCCAGTACGACCAGTGCATACACAAGAACCATTTGCATGGTGTAAAACCCAGTAAGACCAGAATAAAAGATCACTGGCATTTTCTCAATTCCAGTAAGACAAGTGCATACTCAAGGATCATTGGCATGGTATAAAACCCAGTAAGACCAGAATAAAAGATCAATGGCATGGTCTCAATTCCAGTAACACCAGTGCATGTACAAGGATCATTGGCATGGTGTAAAACCCAGTAAGACCAGAATCGAAGATCACTGGCATGGTCTAAATTCCAATAAGACCAGTGCATACTCAATAATCTTGGCATGGTGTAATACCCAGTAAGACCACAATCAAAGATCACTGGCATGGTCTCAATTCCAGTAAGGCCAGTGCATGCACAAGGATCACTGGCATGGTGTAAAACCCAGTAAGACCAGAATGAAAGATCACTGGCATGGACTCAGTTCCAGTAAGACCAGTGCATACTCAAGGATCACTGGCATGGTGTAAAATCCAGTAAGACCAGAATAAAAGATCACTGGCATGGTCTAAATTCCAATAAGACCAGTGCATACTCAAGGATCTTGGCATGGTGTAATACCCAGTAAGACCACAATCAAAGATCACTGGCATGGTCTCAATTCCAGTAAGGCCAGTGCAAGCACAAGGATCATTGGCATGGTGTAAACCCAGTAAGACCAGAATCAAAGCTGACTGGCATGGTCTCGTTTCCAGTAAGACCAGTGCATACACAAGAACTATTTGCATGGTGTAAAACCCAGTAAGCCCAGAATAAAAGATCACTGGCATTTTCTCAATTCCAGTAAGACCAGTGCATGCACAATGATCTTTGGCATGGTGTAAAACCCAGTAAGACCAGAATAAAAGATCACTGGCATGGACTCAGTTCCAGTAAGACCAGTGCATACTCAAGGATCACTGGCATGGTGTAAAATCCAGTAAGACCAGAATAAAAGATCACTGGCATGGTCTAAATTCCAATAAGACCAGTGCATACTCAAGGATCTTGGCATGGTGTAATACCCAGTAAGACCACAATCAAAGATCACTGGCATGGTCTCAATTCCAGTAAGGCCAGTGCAAGCACAAGGATCATTGGCATGGTGTAAACCCAGTAAGACCAGAATCAAAGATGACTGGCATGGTCTCGTTTCCAGTAAGACCAGTGCATACACAAGAACTATTTGCATGGTGTAAAACCCAGTAAGCCCAGAATAAAAGATCACTGGCATTTTCTCAATTCCAGTAAGACCAGTGCATGCACAATGATCTTTGGCATGGTGTAAAACCCAGTAAGACCAGAATAAAAGATCACTGGCATTTTCTCAATTCCAGTAAGACCAGTGCATGCACAATGATCTTTGGCATGGTGTAAAACCCAGTAAGCCCAGAATAAAAGATCACTGGCATTTTCTCAATTCCAGTAAGACCAGTGCATGCACAATGATCTTTGGCATGGTGTAAAACCCAGTAAGACCAGAATAAAAGATCACCGGCATGGTCTAAATTCCAATAAGACCAGTGCAACCTCAAGGATCATTGGCATGGTGTAATACCCAGTAAGACCAGAATAAAAGATCACTGGCATGGTCTCAATTCCAGTCAGACCAGTGCATACAGAAGCATAATTGGCATGGTGTAATACCCAGTAAGACCAGAATCAAAGATAACTGGCCTGGTCTCAATTCCAGTCAGACCAGTGCATACAGAAGCATAATTGGCATGGTGTAAAACCCAGTAAGACCAGAATGAAAGATCACTGGCATGGTCTCAATTCCAGTAAGACCATCAAGACCAGTGCATGTACAAGGATCATTGGCATGGTGTAAAACCCAGTAAGACCAGAATGAAAGATCACTGGCATGGACTCAGTTCCAGTAAGACCAGTGCATACACAAGCATTACTGTCATGGTGTAAAACCCAGCAAGACCAGAATAAAAGATCATTGGCATCGTCTCAATTCTAGCCAGACCAGTGCATGCATAAGGATCATTGGCATGGTGTAAAACCCAGTAAGACCAGAATCAAAGATCACTGGCATGGTCTCAATTCCAGTAAGACCAGTGAATACTCAAGGATCACTGGCATGGTGTAAAATCCAGTAAGACCAGAATAAAAGATCACTGACATGGTCTCAATTCCAGTAAGACCAGTGAATACTCAAGGATCACTGGCATGGTGTAAAATCCAGTAAGACCAGAATAAAAGATCACTGACATGGTCTCAATTCCAGTAAGACCACCAGGACCAGTGCATGTACAAGGATCATTGGCATGGTGTAAAACCCAGTAAGACCAGAATAAAAGATCATTGGCATCGTCTCAATTCTAGCCAGACCAGTGCATGCATAAGGATCACAGGCATGGTGTAAAACCCAGTAAGACCAGAATGAAAGATCACTGGCATGGTCTCAATTCCAGTAAGACCAGTGCATACTCAAGGATCACTGGCATGGTGTAAAATCCAGTAAGACCAGAATAAAAGATCACTGGCATGGTCTAAATTCCAATAAGACCAGTGCATACTCAAGGATCGCTGGCATTTTGTAAAATCCAGTAAGACCAGAATCAAAGATCACTGGCATGGTCTCAATTCCAGTAAGGCCTGTGCATGCACAAGGATCATTGGCATGGTGTAAAACCCAGTAAGACCAGAATCAAAGATGACTGGCATGGTCTCGTTTCCAGTAAGACCAGTGCATACACAAGAACTATTTGCATGGTGTAAAACCCAGTAAGACCAGAATAAAAGATCACTGCCATTTTCTCAATTCCAGTAAGACCAGTGCATGCACAATGATCTTTGGCATGGTGTAAAACCCAGTAAGACCAGAATAAAAGATCACTGGCATTTTCTCAATTCCAGTAAGACCAGTGCATGCACAATGATCTTTGACATGGTGTAAAACCCAGTAAGACCAGAATAAAAGATCACTGGCATGGTCTCAATTCCAGTCAGACTAGTACATACAGAAGCATAATTGGCATGGTGTAAAACCCAGTAAGACCAGAATCAAAGATCACTGGCCTGGTCTCAATTCCAGTAAGACCAGTTCGTACACAAGCATTATTGGCATGGTGTACAACCCAGTAAGACCAGAATCAAAGATCACTGGCATGGTCTGAATTCCAGTAAGAATAGTGCATACACAAGAACCATTTGTACGGTGTAAAACCCAGTAGGTCCAGAAAAAAAAATCACTAGCATTTTCTCAATTCCAGTAAGACCAGTGCATACTCAAGGATCATTGGCATGGTGAAAACCCAGTAAGACCAGACTAAAAGATCACTGGCATGGTCTCAATTCCAGTAAGACCAGTGCACACAGAAGCATAATTATCATGGTGTAAAACCCAGTAAGACCAGAATGAAAGATCACTGGCATGGTATCAATTCCAGTAAGACCATCAAGACCAGTGCATGTTTAAGGATTATTGGCATGGTGTAAACCCCAGTAAGACCAGAAAAAAAGATCACTGGTATGATCTCAATTCCAGTCAGACCAGTACACACAGAAGCATAATTGGCATGGTGTAAAACCCAGTAAGACCAGAATCAAAGATCACTGGCCTGGTCTCAATTCCAGTAAGACCAGTTCGTACACAAGCATTATTGGCATGGTGTAAGCCCAGAATCAAAGATCACTGGCATGGTCTCAATTCCAATAAGACCAGTGCATACTCAAGGATAATTGGCATGGTGTAATACCCAGTAAGACCAGAATCAAAGATCAATGGCATGGTCTCAATTCTAGCCAGACCAGTGCATGCACAAGGATCATTGGCATGTTGTAAAACCCAGTAAGACCAAAATAAAAGATCACTGGCATGGTCTCAATTCCAGTCAGATCAGTACATACAGAAGCATAATTGGCATGGTGTAAAACCCAGTAAGACCAGAATCAAAGATCACTGGCCTGGTCTCAATTCCAGTAAGACCAGTTCGTACACAAGCATTATTGGCATGGTGTAAAACCAGAATCAAAGATCACTGGCATGGTCTCAATTCCAGTAAGACCAGTGCATACACAAGAACCATTTGTATGGTGTAAAACCCAGTAGGACCAGAATAAAAGTTCACTGGCATTTTCTCAATTCCAGTAAGACCAGTGCATACAGAAGCATAATTGGCATGGTGTAACACCCAGTAAGACCAGAATGAAAGATCACTGGCATCGTTTCAGTTCCAGTAAGACCAGTGCATACACAAGCATTATTTTCATGGTGTAAAACCCAGTAAGACCAGAATCAAAGATCACTGGCCTGGTCTCAATTCCAGTAAGACCAGTTCGTACACAAGCATTATTGGCATGGTGTACAACCCAGTAAGACCAGAATCAAAGATCACTGGCATGGTCTCAATTCCAGTAAGACCAGTGCATACACAAGGATCATTGGCATGGTGTAAAACCCAGTAAGACCAGAATAAAATATCACTGGCATGGTCTCAATTCCAGTAAGACCAGTGCACACAGAAGCATAATTAGAATGGTGTAAAACCCAGTAAGACCAGAATGAAAGATCACTGGCATGGTCTCAATTCCAGTAAGACCATCAAGACCAGTGCATGTACAAGGATTATTGGCATGGTGTAAAACCCTGTAAGACCAGAATCAAAGATCACTGGCCTGGTCTCAATTCCAGTAAGACCAGTTCGTACACAAGCATTATTGGCATGGTGTACAACCCAGTAATACCAGAATCAAAGATAACTGGCATGGTCTCAATTCCAGTAAGACCAGTGCATACACAAGAACCATTTGTATGGTGTAAAACCCAGTAGGACCAGAATAAAAGATCACTGACATTTTCTCAATTCCAGTAAGACCAGTGCATACTCAAGGATCATTGGCATGCTGTAAAACCCAGTAAGACCAGAATAAAAGATCACTGGCATGGTCTCAATTCCAGTAAGACCAGTGCACACAGAAGCATAATTAGCATGGTGTAAAACCCAGTAAGACCAGAATGAAATATCACTGGCATAGTCTCAATTCCAGTAAGAATTGCATACACAAGCATTATTGTCTTGGTGTAAAACCCAGCAAGACCAGAATAAAAGATCATTGCATGATCTCAATTCTAGCCAGACCAGTGCATGCATAAGGATCATTGGCATGGTGTAGAAGCCAGTAGGACCAGGATAAAAGATCACTGGCATGGTTGAATTCCAGTAAGACCAGTGCATACACAAGGATTATTGGATTGGTGTAAACCCAGTAAGACCAGAATCAAATAACACTGGCATGGTATAAACTCCAGTAAGACCAGTGCATACTCAAGGATCATTGACATGGTGTAAAACCCTGTAAGACCAGAATAAATGATCACTGGCATGGTCTAAATTCCAATAAATTTGAAATAAACTGATATATTTAAGCCTTACTGCAACTGCTTTATCTTCAACCTGTTATTATTAGTAGTCAGAGTAAGTCTAAGATTGATCGCTTGCCAGCACTTCTGATTCTGCGGCCTTCAAAATTCAACCTGATCGTCGTTGATAGACTGAATTGCACTTGCAGTTGACATTTCGTTTTCATGTACGCTGTCCTTAGAACTTAAATTAATTCGCACATCATCGTCAAATTCCTCAACCATGGAACTGCCGACTGTTTCCGGCTCACTACCATCACTACCCTGTCTACTCATAGTCACAGGTGACCGGCACACTTTGAAAGAACATCGTCAGTTTTCAAATTGTTCTTTATTGTTTCACAATTTTAGTAACAGTCCACGAGTGCTAGTTAACAATTCGAGATATCGCTTCACTTGTTCACGCTTTGCAGCACGTTTAAAAACCCACTGGCATACTTGCGAGTACTCGACATTATTACTGAATGCTTACGGATGTTTATTCAATACTTAAAGACTTAAGGTTAACTAATCAAGCCTAAAACTACGGCGAAGTTATCGTCGTTAGTTAGTTACGCACAAGTCGGCACAACATGACAACAAAATGATGTCGTAACCACAGAGATAAGGTTCAACTCGTCTACAGACTTTTCGTCTACAGACACTTCGTCTACAGGCATTTCGCGATTTTCGCCTAGGCCTACAGCTTCTAATTACTGAAAAGATTATTTTCATCAATTCAAATTCTATTGAATAGAAACTTAGTTTCATCCACGCATCCAGCTTGTTATCCAGCTTCTATTTACGGGAAAAATTATTTCGATCAATCCAGCTTCTATTTCAACACAGGAATGTTCCCACCAATCCCACTTCCATTTAAGGAAACAGTTTTTTCATCAATCCAGCTTCCATTTTAAAGTGACAATATCAAATAGCTTCGTAGACGAAATGTCTGTCGGCGAAATGTCTGTAGACGAAGTGTCGTAGCCTAAAAGTCTGTAGACGAATTGTCGTGACACCTCGTAGGTCAATGATTTTGCCAGATCATATTCGATTGCAATAGTTGCAAGACCATTCAGTCTGTCTTGCTTTATAACAGATCGTTGAACACTTAATTTGCTTGAGTTTATAATATTTTTCATAAGTTCATTGCTGACTTATGTCGCCGCATAAAACAAGAAGAAGTAGATATGAAAGTAATATAAGAGGTTTGAAGTAGATGCGAGGTGCTGTGATGAAATGTGACAACGGAATGACTGCGAAGTTGCCGTATTCGGCAGTGGCTGTTGTGCAGGGTGCGCGTGGATGAGTTTAAGGCAGTAGACCTACCAGAGACACCGAGCTTTCACGGAGTCTAGATAATAGTAGCTGGTGGTCAACAGTGTCAAAAGAACTAATGTCAAGGCACACTGAAAGGTTCCGCGACAACTCGTCTACAGACTTCTCGTCTACGATACTTCGTCTACAGACATTTCGCCTACGAGTGTATCTGTATCCATTAGGGCTAATCAACAGAGTCCGCATTCGTATAGTTTCAGTGAAACGTGCTAAATATTATCAGGAATCCAGCTTCTAATTACTGAGAAGATTATTTCATCAAAACACCTTCTATTGGATGGAAACTTAGTTCGATCCATAGATCCAGCTTGGTATCCAGCTTCTATTTACGGGGAAAATTATTTCGATCGATCCAGCTTCTATTTCAACACAGGAATGTTTTCACCAATCCCACTTACATTTAGAGAAACAGTTTTTTTTAACCAATCCAGCTTCCATTTTAAAGTGACAATATCAGATAACTTCGTCTGTAGACGAAAACGCCAGTAGACGAAGTGTCGTAGACGAAAAGTCTGTAGACGAATTGTCGTGACGCCATACTGAAAGGCACGCCTTTCCTTTATCAATAGATGAGAAGATGTCCAGCGTAAAAGCGGGAGCAAGTTCCAGTGTAATGTAGGCCTAATGTAAATCTTCGAAAATTTCTCAGCGCCCACAAAAGCCACGCCAGGGAGACCAGCTTATTCACAGGCTCTGTTCGCTCCCATGCCAAGTCAAAATCTGGGGAGGTCAAGCCGAGAAGACAGCATGATGCTATGTTGTTAATCGATTATGATGATGATCGTATGGTGGCACAGGAGTATATAATCAGGATATGAAAGCGTGAAGAGCACGAAACAATAAGTGGCATGGACTTTTCTTTACGCAACTGTTAGGCCTATATGACAAAGTCATCTATCTGTTTTTATAGGAGTGAATCAGACATTTGTTGCACTTGGAACACATTGGATATTATCTTGAAATTGCAGTTACATGCATAGATGCGGATACACGAAGTTGCATAGGCCCTACATGATTTTACATACCGGGGTACATGTAAGATCATATATGCAACTATGTCTATATGTTCATATGTAGGCCAATAAATATTAATGCAGAAATATGAAGCTGCTCTTAAAGTTGTAGGTAAAGTTTTCTTAGAGACTGAACTAAATTTAAAGAACGTACTCGCGGAGTATTTGATCGTATACGTCGATTAGTTCAACTGCACTCGAATCCGAACAGTTGTTTCCACTGCCTCAGATCTGTTAATTGGAAGCCAAATGGATGCACGACCTATGCCTTGTCTCCGTATGCATATATACGACTGATCATGTAGCCATTGAGTTTAGTTTTGGCATGGTACTATATATGGTTCTCAATGGCTTTAATATCATTTATGCTAGCGTATTCAGCGCTTCTGCGAAGTAGGCCCTACTTGTAAGTGGAATATAATAGTGATTGTCTAGATAACTAAATATTCAGCAGAGTACAACACGCTCTCCCTGCCAGTTTGCTCACATCGAGTCCATACAGAGCCTATATTCCCCTATAGGACCCGTGTATAGAGCTCATATGGGTCTCATCTAAAGCCCATGAACATGTTGGCTGAGGTATCGTCGCAGGAATGAAGACCGTAACTAAAAGAATATTTATTATTGGAAATCTAACAGACTCAACTGATGCATTTGAAATACAACGATCGGCGCTGAACACTATATATACGCTTAGAAAGCTATAAATAAACAGGCGGTTAATTAGACTTCAAAGCAGATGCAATCTAAACGAAATAACATCATGCGCCATCTATTCACAGACTCCTCTGCAAGCCTACTTCTGATGCTAACTTGAACGAGATCTATTTAAATACATGCCCGTGTTTAGCGTACGCCATCGGAAAGTACGAATAATATAATAAGGAATTGTGGGTTTATCTACACAGACGGATATGTCGTTTATTGTGCTATATTATAATTGCGTGGTCGAGGTTGTTGCCTGCGAAGCGGTTATAAGTTCTAGTTGAGGAATTCCTCGTCGCCAGAAACCTTGTATAGGATGTTTCGGATTCGACGCCGAGCAGGTGACATGTCAGGTGTCGGTGGCGGTGGCGGCGTCTACGAGACAACAAAACAGAAACAAACAGATTAACAAATGTTTCAGTGATGTCAGTTCAGGCGTCATTTAAATGTCCTGTTCTATTACATTAAACTCATTGCATCGCTTAATATAGAAATGCGTGATGATAGTCCAATGGTTGGCCTGCTGGACTGTCAACCTAGAGGTCGCAGCTTCGAATTTAACTATGACAGAAAACGGATTTAGAAATAGCCGCTACTTCTGCGCCTCCGATATAAAATAAGTACACTGTTGGAAGGGAAGGGTAGGAAGACGGTGTCATAACAAACTTGCTGAAAATGGCTTGTTGGAGAGACAATTATGCGTGTGTACACATATAAGCGTTGCATATAATTATATATAAAATTATATAGGCCTATATGTATATATAATGCATCGCAAGAAGTGCAGCGTACGGTGCGAGGGGTTGAGGAACCCGGCCGGCGCTGCAGCAGACGACTTACTCTGTGCAATGATGCAGCGACTGAACTCAGATTGTTGGATCGTTCCATCGAAGGCGCTCGACTTCCGGTCAGAGGACGAGACATATTCGAAATACTCGATCGTCGGCTGACAGACCTATAATAATATGAATCACACACAAAGAGGATCACCGTCAGCTGCTCATCGACTGATCGGGAGGGTTGGACCTCCAATTGGAATCTCCGGATTACATATCTGACGACACGACGCACCGCTCGTGAACAAGCTGGTGCCCTACGCTTAGTTTTAAATAGCGCTACAGTAAAATTCGAGATTACGATTCAGACTGAAAAATAACTTAAACTAATTAATACAGCCACAGTTGAAATTAATATAAGATATAACAAAGTCACCGCAAAACTTCGAGATCTACAGAGCTAAAAAAGGTGCATCTAAAGATGGTTTGATTGCCATGTTTATCACCCATGTGCGATTCTTAGAAGGCACTTCACAAATAGTCAGATAAATTAACCCATTTAACAAAAATTTATTAAGAATATTTCCTGGCTCCATTTCGATTACATTCCACTTGAAACTTTGCACTCGGTACGTGTTCCGTTGTTCCCTATATCTATCTTCTGAATATTCACCTACATGTAGTTACGGCCAGGCTTTGGTGCGCCATCGGAAATGCCTTGTGCATTAGACACCGGAGCGATAGAAGCCCTCGACCGTAATAAAAAAAATGTCCATGAAACACAATATTTTGTTGCCTGTGTCATTTGATTGAAAGCCTTTGTCTTGTTGATACCCACCCGTCTCTGAGGTCAAATCTGGTGTCAATCGATGGTTCGCGACTTCCTCCTGGCAGGTATCTGTCAAGGAGTGACCGCTGAGTGTCCAGCTTGTCCTTGGCCTTCTGAGTCCTCGTCCTCAGCGACGAAAGGGTCTCAGAAGGAGACGACAACGGAACGGACGCCTTCAGCTTCACACACATCAAAACAAAACAAAAAACTCTCAATATATACTATACTAGCCCTAGATAATGACTATATATCGCACATTTTGTGAACAACTGTACACTATTAACTGTCTGCAGGATTAATCCCAATCTCCTTTCTTTCAACTGTCTACCTTCTCAAACTATTCTTTCAGTCATCATTCACTCTGTCCATCTTTCCGTTCCTCATTCTCTGTCATTTACTAACTCCTTTCCTTCACCGTTGCCGCAGTTCCACCTCCGTCTCTCTCATCCACCACAGACATCCACTGGGTTCACCACTGGGTCCACAGATGACCCGCGTCGTGTCACTAATGCATGGTGTATGTACACGCATGTACATGTACGTATCAAAACACTTAATAATATAGCGTCTTTTACGTAGCTCATAAGAGCGCTGCACACATGACTAACGATTTGAAAACAACTTCGAAGACAGGATGAGACACGATATATATATATATATAGATATATATATATATATATATATATATATATATATATATATATAGGCTCGATATGCTGAAGGTGGCTGCTGGTGCAGTAGAGTCCAGCTACGTTCCCACTTGGAGAGTGTATCCCATCATGAGCCCCAAGGAACGAAGTAGCGAAGAGCCACTCCCAATCGTAGCTCCCTATACGTCCTCTGCCTGCCCCGTACACCTAGAGAGGCTATAGTACTGCTAGATAATGCATTGTGTATAATTCGAGGCTCGGGATTCCATATAGGATGAAGCAAGGTTCTGTTCAACTGAATCTGATTTGGCAACTGACCTCATCTTCAGTGAATCGTCCTACACTGCTTGACCTAAACGTCGACCTTGGGACGGACAAAGATCCTCTTCGATAGTTGCTCCGAAGACCAACTTCCGAACGAACGGGCGGTGGCACAGTATGTCGAGAATACGATGATGAACTCTGAAAGTTTAACCAAAAGATGTAGAGTCTTAAAACATCCTTCAATATCACAAGTTATGAGAAGAGTTGCTAGCAC